>JAHIAM010001452.1:0-24082 GCA_021605205.1 Aegilops longissima
CTAACCGAGCTCTTCGCCACGAGTTGTACATCACCGTCGGCACCTTTATCGTGCTCGACGCTGTTGCACCCTTTGTCCGATCTAGAGAGCCTGCTGCGTTCTGCGATCTACCCAGCCAGACCGTGATGCCCCAGGTGTCGGTTGGCGGAGGTGGGAGGCTACTCTCCGCACTTGGTCCTCTTCGCCACTTGGTCGTCGGGTTACGCACTGAGTATCCATGGCCCCAGTCACCGGCGTACTATCCGCTGCCACACTACCAGCTTTCAGGGCTATAGCTACCTCCGCAGTACCGCGTGGGACTGATGTAGGCCTGCTTGTTAGTGTTAGATGCATTCGCCGCGAGCCTGCGTGCCGCCTATGATGTCTTAGTCTATGTACTGAACTCTTTGTACCGAACTCTATGCATGATCCCTTTTGTAAGATATGCCGACTACTATGTAGTTTCTATCGTGCTGCTTTCATTATGTATGTTTCATCATGAATGATTCTTGTCCTTTGCATAATTTCTCAAATGCTGAACTACCCCTGTTATATATTAGCAGGATGGTTAGACCAGCTGGTCGTGGTCGTGGTGGCAACTTCCCACCACCGCCTAAGTACATGGCTGGTATGATCCAACAGCTTGAGATGAATCGCCATTCATGGAGAACATGATGGCTCGTTTCCTCGCCCCAATATGAACCAGACAGCCAAACACAACAACTCTGCAGGATTTCATACGCTGAACCCAAGTGTGTACCGCAGCTCAACCCAGCCATTTTGGATCTCGATGGATCGCTCCGTGACATCACCTATGAGATGGAGTCTGGCGATGTAGCCCCCGCCAGCTATGTCACTTTTGCTTCCTTCTTCTGAAGGGACCCATGACTCAATGGTGGGACAGCCACAGCGTACTCTGCCAGCTTGGAACAATCATCACCGCGGACTTCCAAGCTACTTTCCGTGCCGCTTCATCCTCAAGGAGTCATGGACGGAAGAAGCGTGAGTTCATAACCTCACCCAAGGCAACAAGATCTGTTGAAGCTTATCGGCGAGAGTTCTGGACTTGTCTCGCTATGAAGAAGATATTGCAACCGATGCACGCAGACAAGAGAAGTTCGTGGCGGCCTTCAAGCGACATCAAGCTCGCACTTCTAGTGCGACTTTGCTGATTTCGCCACCTTGGTGAACAAAGCTATCAATGTCGAAACTGGTCCGCAGGAATACCAGAGCTCTACAAAGAACCGTGACACGGGCTCATCTTGGGCCCGTCCTCACGTAAGCGCAAGATATGGATTCCCAACAGCATGTACCGGCCGAATGCACCTGCCCCAAGGCAAAGCTATCTTTGCACCTCGTCGCCTACTCCAACTAGGCAGCCAAAGCTTCCAGCTCCACCACCCCAAGCTCTGCTCCCACCCCAATAATGGTTTGTGCTTCTGTGTGGACAACCAGGGCACCGTGCTAGAGAATGCAACGAGAACCAGAATCGGTGGCCCTTCCAGAAGCGGCCGTGGAAGCAACCAACCCCACAACAACAATGCCAAGACTTATGGTCGAGTTCATGCCAACCACGTTGATCGAACGAAGCTCAAGACCAGCCTGCTCATCGTGATGGGTACACTCCTCATAAATTCAAGATTACGCATCTGTTTTATTCGATTCAGAGCATCGCATTCATTCATGTCGGAAGATTTTGCATACAAGCACGACGTTAAGTGTGAGAGATGAACTCTTCGGTAGTGGTAAAACCCCTTGGGACAATGTCAAACCTCCATGGTTGGCGTCGGCGTCCCGTGGAAATCGAAAGGCTGGAATTCTATGCCTCACCCATTATCACGAAGGCGTCTAACATCGACCTCATTTTGGGGATGGATTGGTTGAAAGCGCATATTGCTTCAATCGTTTGCGCCACTAAGACCGTCCATCTGCTACACCCTTCGATGAAATAATAAGCTACAATGCTCGTGCGGTTCGGGATGCCGAGGCAAGGCTCTATGCATTGAATGCATTGAACGCCGCACCCTCGAGGGCATTGAAAACATTCCTGTCATTCGCGATTTCCGGGCGTCTTTCTGAAGAACTTCGAGGATTCCCCTGCTAGAGCTATCGAATTCGTCATCGACTTGAAACCGTGCACCACTCCTATAATGGCGACCCTACAAGATGTCCGCCCGCATGAACTCCTTGAGCTCAAGGAGGAAATCGACAAATCTCTTTGAAGTGGTTTTATTAGCCCAAGTTGCTCTCCTTGGGGAGCACCTTCTCTTTGTCAAGAAGAAGGATGGGACAAACCGATTGGTCCAAGACTACCGTCCTATAAACCAAGCTACCATTCGAATAAGTATCCTCTTCCTCGGATAAATGATCTTATGATCAACTGGCTGGTTCATTAGTGTTCTCTAAACTCGACTTGAGGTTGGGTTACCACCAGATCCGTGTTCGTGAAGAGGATATCCCAAAGACGCATTCGTGACTTGTTATGGTTCATACGAGTACACCGTCATGTCTTTCGCTTAACCAATGCTCCGCCACCTTCTCTACCGATGAACTATATATTCATGGATTACCTCGACAAGTTCATCGTGGTTTATCTGGATGATATCCGGTATTTTCTAAGAACGAAGAAGAGCATCTTGAACATCTTCGTCTTGTCTTTGGAAAAGCTACGAGAGCATCAACTTTATGCCAAGTTCTCCAAATGTGAATTACGGCTTCCGAAGTGACCTATCTTGGGCATGTCATCTCTAAGGATGGTATTGCCTTCAACCCTGAAAGAGTTCAGGCTATTCTCGATTGGACTCCTCCGAAGAATGTCAAGCAAGTCAGAAGTTTTCTCGGTCTCGCCAGCTATTGCCGTCGATTCGTCGAGAACTTCTCCAAGATTGCCAGGCCTCTGACTAACCTGTTGCATAAGGGCGTCAAGTTCCAATGGACAGATAGATGTCAAGAAAGTTTCCAGGCACTCAAAGACAAGTTGACTTATGCCCCAGTGCTAGCTCCTCCCGATACTAAGAAGGACTTCGTCATTTATCGCGGCGCTTCCGTCAAGGATTAGGCTGTGTCCTAATGCAAGAGCAAAGTGGTTGCTTATGCCTCTCGGCAATTAAGCCCTCACGAAGAGAACTACCCAGTTCATGACCTCGAACTTGCTGCTGTCATTCATGCGCTAAAACAGTGGCGACATTACCTACTCGGTAATCGCTGCGAGATCTTCACTTGACCACCAAAGTCTGAAGTATCTGTTTACTCAGCCAGACCTGAACCTCCGTCGTGAGAGATGGATGGAGACTATTGCAGACTTTGATTTGGGTATTTCCTATACCCGAGCAAGGCTAATGTAATGGCTGATGCTTTAAGCCGCAAGTCTTCGCAACCACCTCCAAGTTCACAAGGTTCAGCCTCACTTGTTGAAGAATTGTAAAGCTGAACCTCCATATTGTTCCTCCGTGCACGCTCCCCTCCTCCGGAGTTCGCAAGATGAATCTCCGTGTTGTTTCTCAGGGTTCCCTCTATACCGGGCTGTCGAACCCGATCTCGTGAGCTCCATCAAGACAATGCAGGATATGACTCAAGTCTACAAAATTAAGCGAGACCTCAAAGAAGGAAAGCCCTCATTCTTCACTATTGCTGATGATGGCGCCTTGTACTTCAAAGGCCGCCTAGTGGTGCCGTGTAAGAAGGAAAACCTGAATATGACTCAGGAGGTTATGAAAGAAGCTCATGATACGCCTCTATGTATCCATCCTGGTAGTACAAAGATGTACCAAGACATTCGTCAAAGATTCTGGTGGTCTAATATGAAGCAAGACATTGCTCGTTATGTTGCTGAATGTGACGTTTGCCGTCGTATCAAAGCAGAACATCAAAGGCCTGCTGGAACTCTGCAACCTATCTCTATTCCTGAATGGAAATGGGACCATGTTGAAATGGACTTAAATCCTTTGGATTTCCCAAGTCGCAGAAAGGTAATGATGCTATTCTTGTCGTCATTGACCGGCTTTCTAAAGTTGCACATTTTCTGGCGGTCAAAGAAACGATCACTGCTAGTCAGCTTGCAACTCTCTATATGTCCAGAATTGTTTCACTTCACGGTATTCCTTTGGTTATCGATTGGACCGTGGCAGCTTATTCACTTCAAGATTCAGGCAAGTTTCAAGAAGCTATGGGGACTCACTTATCTTTCAGTACTCCGTTTCATCCGCAGTCACAAGGGCAAGTTGAACCTGTCAACCAAGTTCTCGAAGACATGCTTCGAGTTTGTGTTATTTCCTTCGGCAAGAAATGGGAGGAATCTCTCCCGTATGCTGAGTTCTCTTATAATAATAGCTATCAAGCTAGTCTGAAGATGGCCCCCTTCGAAGTGTTATATGGACGAAAGTGCCGAACCCCTCTAAACTGGTCAAAAACTGGGGAACATCCACTCTTCGGTCCGGATATTATCCAACATGCCGAAGAACAAGTCCGCATTATTCGCGAGAATCTCAAGACTGCTCAATCACGTCAAAAGAGTAATTATGACCGTCATCATAAATACATGGTCTATCAACCTGGCGAAAAGGCCTATCTTCGCGTTACACCAATGAAGGGTGCTCACCGCTTCGGGATCAAGGGCAAGCTAGCTCCTCGCTATATTGGCCCCTTCACTATCCTGGAAAGGCGTGGAAAAGTGGCATATCAACTGGAGCTCCCGTCGAACCTTTCTCAGGTTCACGATGTGTTCCACGTGTCACAACTCCGATGCTGCTTCAAGGACCCAATCCGAGCAGTGGACCATGAAGTGCTCGAATTGCAACAGGACCTCTCCTATAAAGAGCATCCGGTCCGCATTCTTGACCAAGCTGAACGCCGCACACGTCAGAAGGCGATCAAGTTCCTCAAAGTCCAGTGGTCGAATCACTCTGAAGACGAAGCCACCTGGGAACGCGAGGATCGTCTTCGTGATGAATACCCCGCACTGTTTCCTTTTACCTCCTAAATCTCGGGACGAGATTGTTGGGGAACGTAGTAATTTCAAAAATTTTCCTACGATCACGCAAGACCATGGTGATGGCATAGCAACGAGAGTATAGAGTATCCGTCCACGTACCCTCGTGAGACCGAAGCGAAGCGTTATAACAACGCGGTTGATGTAGTCGTATTTCTTCCCGATCCAACCGATCCAAGTACCGAGCGGACGGCACCTCCGAGTTCTGCACACGTTCAGCTCGATGGACGTCCCTCGAACTCCGATCCAGCCGAGTGTTGAGGGAGAGTTTAAATCGACGACGACGGCGTGGTGGCGATGATGATGTTCCACCGACGCAGAGGCTTCGCCTAAGCTCCGCTACGGTATGATCGAGGTGTAATCTGGTGGAAGGGGCACCGCACGGCTAAGGAGCGATCTAATCGATCAACTTGTGTGTCATGGGTGCCCCCGCCTCATATATAAAGGAGGGAAGGGGAGGGGCTGGCCCGCCCGGGAGGGAGGCGCACCGGGGTGTCCTACTCCTACTAGGAGTAGGATTCCCCCAAATCCTAGTCCAACTAGGGTTTGGACCCTCACTGGTTCGAGAACTATGTAGACATGACCGAGACACCTCTGCGGTCAATAACCAATAGCGGGACCTGGATGCCCATATTGGTTCCTACATATTCTACGAAGATCTTTATCGGTCGACCGCATAACAACATACGTTGTTCCTTTGTCATCGGTGCGTTACTTGCCCGAGATTCGATCGTCGGTATCCAATACCTAGTTCAATCTCGCATCTTGGCAAGTCTCTTTTCTCGTTCCGTAATACATCATCTCATAACTAACTCATTAGTTACAATGCTTGCAAGGCTTAGGTGATGAGCATTACCGAGAGGGCCCAGAGATACCTCTCAGATAATCGGAGTGACAAATCCTAATCTCGAAATATGCCAACCCAACATGTACCTTGGAGACACCTGTAATGTACCTTTATAATCACCCGATTCGTTGTGACGTTTGGTAGCACCAAAAGTGTTCCTCGGGCAAGCGGGAGTTGCATAATCTCATAGTCATAGGAACATGTATAAGTCATGAAGAAAAGCACTAGCAACAAACTATACGATCAGGTGCTATGCTAATGGAATGGGTCATGTCAATCAGATCATTCAACCAATGATGTGATCCCGTTAATCAAATAACAACTCCTTGTTCATGGTTAGGAAACATAACCATCTTTGATTAACGAGCTAGTCAAGTAGAGGCATACTAGTGACACTCTGAGGTTTATGTATTCACACATGTATTATGTTTCGGTTAATACAATTCTAGCATGAATAATAAACATTTATCATGATATAAGGAAATAAATAATAACTTTTATTATTGCCTCTAGGGCATATTTCCTTGAGCCTCCCACTTGCACTAGAGTCAATAATCTAGATTACACAAGAATGATTCTCACACCCATGGAGTCTTGGTGCTGATCATGTTTTGCTCGTGGAAGAGGCTTAGTCAGCGGGTCTCGCAACATTCAGATCCGTATGTATCTTGCATATCTCTATGTCTCCCACTGGACCAAATCCGGATGGAGTTGAAGCGTCTTTTGATGTGCTTGGTTCTTTGTGAAATCTGGATTCCTTTGCCAAGGCAATTGCACCAATATTGTCACAAAAGATTTTCATTGGACCCGATACACTAGGTACAACACCTAGATCGGTTATGAACTCCTTCATCGAGACTCCTTCATTAGCTGCTTCGAAGCAGCTATGTACTCAACTTCACATGTAGATCCCATAGCGACGCTTTGTTTGGAACTGCACCAACCGACAGCTCCACCGTTTAATGTAAATCGTATCCGGTTTGCGATTTAGAATCATCCGGATCAGTGTCAAAGCTTGCATCGACGTAACCGCCATTTACGAGCTCTTTGTCACCGCCATAAATGAGAAACATATCCTTAGTTCTTTTCAAGTACTTAAGGATGTTCTTGACCGCTGTCGATGATCCACTCTGGATTACTTTGGTACTGCACGCTAAACTTACAGACAAGGCACACATCAGGTCTGGTACACAGCATTGCATACATGATAGAGCCTATGGCTGAAGCATAGGAACATCTTTCATTTTCTCTCTATCTTCTGCGGTGGTCGGGCATTGAGTCTTACTCAACTTCACACCTTGTAATACCGGCAAGAACCCTTTCTTTGCTCGATCCATTTGAACTTTTTCAAAACTTTATCAAGGTATGTGCTTTGTGAAAGTCCTATTAAGCGTCTTGATCTATCTCTATAGATCTTAATGCCCAATATGTAAGCAGCTTCACCGAGGTCTTTCATCGAAAAACTTTTATTCAAGTATCCCTTTATGCTATCCAGAAATTCTATATCATTTCCGATCAATAATATGTCATCCACATATAATATCGAAATGCTCTGAGCTCCCACTCACTTTCTTGTAAATACAGGCTTCTCCAAAAGTCTCATATAAAACCAAATGCTTTGATCACACTATCAAAGCGTTTATTCCAACTCCGAGAGGCTTGCACCAGTCCATAAATGGATCGTTGGAGCTTGCACACTTTGTTAGCTCCTTTGGATCGACAAAACCTTCGGTTGCATCATATACAACTCTTCTTCCGTAAATCCATTCAGGAATGCAGTTTTAACATCCATTTGCCAAATTTCATAATCATAAAATGCGGCAATTGCTAACATGATTCGGACGGACTTAAGCATCGCTTCTGGTGAGAAGGTCTCATCGTAGTCAATCCCTTGAACTTGTCGAAAACCTTTTGCAACAAGTCGAGCTTTATAGACGATAACATTACCATCAGCGTCGGTCTTCTTCTTGAAGATCCATTTATTCTCAATTGCTTGCCGATCATCGGGCAAGTCAACCAAAGTCCACACTTTGTTCTCATACATGGATCCCATCTCAGATTTCATGGCCTCAAGCCATTTTGTGGAATCTGGGCTCACCATCGCTTCTTCATAGTTCGTAGGTTCATCATGTTCCAAAGAACATGACTTCCAAAACAGGATTACCGTACCACTCAGTGCGGATCTTGTCTGGTTGATCTCAAGTTCTCAGAGAAACTTGATCTGAAGTTTCATGATCATCATCATTAGCTTCCTCCCTATTTGGTGTAGGTGTCACGTAAACTGTTTTACGTGATGTACTACTTCTCAATAAGGGAGTAGATACAGATTATCTCATCAAGTTCTACTTTCCTCCCACTCACTTCTTTCGTGAGAAACTCTTTCTCAAAAAGTTTCCAATTTAGCAACAAAAATCTTGCCTTCGGATCTGTGATAGAAGGTGTACCCAACTGTCTCCTTTGGGTATCCTATGAAGACACATTTCTCGATTTGGGTTCGAGCTTATCAGGTTGAAGCTTTTTCACATAAGCATCGCAGCCCCAAACTTTCAAAACGACAACTTTGGTTTCTTGCCAAACCACAGTTCATAAGGCGTCGTCTCAGCGGTTTAGATGGTGCCCTATTTAAAGTGAATGTAGCCGTCTCTAAAGCATAACCCCAAAATGATAGCGGTAAATCAGTAAGAGACATCATAGATCGCACCATATCTAATAAAATACGATTACGACGTTCGGACACACCATTACGTTGTGGTGTTCGGTGGCGTAAGTTGCTAAACTATTCCGCATTGTTTCAAATGTAGGCCAAACTCAGAACTCAAATATTCTCCTCCACGATCAGATCGTAGAAACTTTATTTTCTTGTTACGATGATTTTCCACTTCACTCTGAAATTCTTTGAACTTTTCAAATGTTTCAGACTTGTGTTTCATTAAGTAGATATACCCATATCTGCTCAAATCATCTGTGAAGGTGAGAAAATAACGATATCCGCCACGAGCCTCAACATTCATTGGACCACATACATCAGTATGTATGATTTCCAATAAATCTGTTGCTCTCTCCATAGTTCCGAGAACGGTGTTTTAGTCATCTTGCCCATAAGGCACGGTTCATAAGTGCCAAGTGATTCATAATCAAGTGACTCCAAAAGTCCATCAAGATGGAGTTTCTTCATGCGTTTTACACCGATATGACCTAAACGGCAAGTGCCACAAATAAGTTGCACCATCATTATCAACTCTGCATCTTTTGGTTTCAACATTATGAATATGTGTATCACTACTATCAAGATTAAGTAAAACAAACCATTCTTCAATGGTGCATGACCATAAAAGATATTATTCATATAAATAGAACAACCATTATTCTCGATTTAAATGAATAACCGTCTCGCATCAAACAAGATCCAGATATAATGTTCATGCTCAACGATGGTACTAAATAACAATTATTTAGGTCTAATACTAATCCGAAGGTAGATGTAGAGGTAGCGTGCCGATTGCGATCACATCGACTTTGGAACCATTTCCCACGCAAGATCGTCACCTCGTCCTTAGCCAATCTTCGCAATCCGTAGCCTCTGTTTGAGTTGCAAATATTAGCAATGTAACCAAGATCAAATACCAGTGCTCTGCGAGTATTAGTAAGGTACATCAATAACAAGTATATCACATATACCTTTGTTAACCTTGCCATCCTTCTTATCCGCCAAATACTTGGGGCAGTTCCGCTTCGATGACCAGCACGCTTGCAATAGAAGCACTCAGTTTCGTGCTTAGGACCAGACTTGGGTTTCTTCTCTTGATCAGCAACTTGCTTGCTGCTCTTTTGAAGTTTCCTTTTCTTTCCTTTGCCCTTTTCTTGAAACTAGTGGTTTTGTTAACCATCAACACTTGATGCTCCTTTTTGATTTCTACCTCCATGCTTTCAAAGATCGCGAAGAGCTCGGGCATAGTTTTGGTCATCCTTGCATATTATAGTTCATCACGAAGCTCTTGTAGCTTGGTGGCGTGATTGGAGAATTCATCAATGGCGCAATCATCCGGAAGATTAACTCCCAGTTGAATCAAGTGATTGTTATATCCGGACATTACGAGTATATGCTCCTTGTGAACCATTCTCCTCCATCTTACAGCTATAGAACTTATTGGAGACTTCATATCTCTCAATCCGGGCATTCGCTTGGAATATTAACTTCAACTCTGGAACATCTCATATGCTCCATGGTGTTCAAAACGACGTTGAAGTCGGTTCTAAGCCGTAAAGCATGGCACATTGAACTATAGAGTAGTCATCACTTTGCTTTGCCAGACGTTCACAACTTCGGCGCAGCCCTTGCACCAGGCCCGGCACCTAACGGTGCTTCCGGGCGTAATTCTTCCGTGCAGCAATAAGGATAATCCTCAAGTTACGGACCCAGTCCGTGTAATTGCTGCCATCATCTTTCAACTTTGCTTTCTCAAGGAAGCATTAAAATTCAACGGAACAACAAAGACGAGCCATCTATCTACACATCATAGACAAGCAAGATACTATCGGTACTAAGTTCATGATAAATTTAAGTTCAATTAATCATATTACTTAAGAACTCCCACTTAGAAAAATATCCTCCAATTCTCTAAGTGATTGCGTGATCCATTTCAACTACACCATGACCGATCATCACGTGTGATGGAGTAGTTTCAATGGTGAACATCAATATGTTGATCATATCTACTATATGATTCACGCTCGACCTTCGGTCTCCGTGTTCGAGGTCATATCTTATATGCATAGCTCGTCAAGTATAACCTGAGTATTCTGCGTGTGCAACTGTTTTGCACCGTTGTATTTGAACGTAGAGCCTATCACACCCGATCATCACGTGGTGTCTCAAAGACGAAGAACTTTCGCAACGGTGCATACTCGGGAGAACACTTCTTGATAATTTAGTAAGGGATCATCTTATAATGCTACCGTCAATCAAAGCAAAATAAGATGCATAAAGGATTAACATCACATGCAATCAATATAAGTGATATGATATGGCCATCATCATCTTGTGCTTGTGATCTCCATCTCAAGCACCGTCATGATCACCATCGTCACCGGCGCGACACCTTGATCTCCATCGTAGCATCGTTGTCGTCTCGCCAACTATTGCTTCTCGACTATCGCTACTCCTTAGTGATAAAGTAAAGCAATTACATGGCGTTGCATCTCATACAATAAGCGACAACCATATGGCTCCTGCCGATTGCCGATAACTCGGTTACAAAACATGATCATCTCATACAATAAAATATAGCATCATGTCTTGACCATATCACATCACAACATGCCCTGCAAAAACAAGTTAGGCGTCCTCTACTTTGTTGTTGCAAGTTTTACGTGGCTGCTACGGGCTGAGCAAGAACCGTTCTTACCTACGCATCAAAACCACAGCGATACTTCGTCAAATAGACTCCGTTTAACCTTCTCAAGGACCGGGCGTAGCCACACTCAGTTCAACTAAAGTGAGAGAGACAGACACCGCCGGTCACCTTTAAGCAACGAGTGCTCACAGCGGTGAAACCAGTCTCGCGTAAGCGTCTGGCGTAATGTCGGTCCGGGCGCTTCATCTCACAATACCGCTGAACCAAAGTATGACATGCTGGTAGGTAGTATGACTTGTATCGCCCACAACTCACTTGTGTTCTACTCGTGCATATGACATCAACGCATAAAACCAGGCTCGGATGCCTTTGTTGGGGAGCGTAGTAATTTCAAAATTTTCCTACGATCACGCAAGACCATGGTGATGGCATAGCAACGAGAGATAGAGTATCCGTCCACGTACCCTCGTGAGACCGAAAGCGGAAGCGTTATAACAACGCGGTTGATGTAGTCGTACTTCTTCCCGATCCAACCGATCCAAGTACCGAACGACGGCACCTCCGAAGTTCTGCACACGTTCAGCTCGATGGCGTCCCTCGAACTCCGATCCAGCCGAGTGTTGAGGAGAGTTTCACGAGACGACGGCGTGGTAGCGATGATGATGTTCCACCGGCGCAGGCTTCGCCTAAGCTCCGCTACGGTATGATCGAGGTGTAATCTGGTGGAAGGGGCACCGACACGGCTAAGGAGCGATCTAATCGATCAACTTGTGTGTCATGGGTGCCCCTGCCCTGTATATAAAGGAGGGAAGGGAGGGGCTGGCCGGCCAGGAGGAGGCGCACCAGGGTGTCCTACTCCTACTAGGAGTAGGATTCCCCAAATCCTAGTCCAACTAGGGTTTGACCAAGGGAGAGGGAGAGAGGCGCCACCCTTCTCCTAATCCTAATAGGACTAGGGAAGGGGAAGGCTGCGCCAGCTATAGGGCCCCTTTCTCTTTCCCACTAAAGCCCATCAAGGCCCATTGACCCCGGAGGTTCCGGTAACCCGGTACTCGGTAAAATTCCCAATTTCACCCGGAGTGATTCCGAGTCAAACATAGGCTTCCAATATATCAATCTTTATGTCTCGACCATTTCGAGACTCCTCGTCATGTCCGTGATCTCATCCGGACTCGAACAACCTTCGTACATCAACATCATAAAAACTCATAATAACCGCCATCAAAGCGTTAAGCGTGCGGACCCTACGGGTTCGAGAACTATGTAGACATGACCGAGACACCTCTCGGTCAATAACCAATAGCGGGACCTGGATGCCCATATTGGTTCCTACATATTCTACGAAGATCTTTATCGGTCGGACCGCATAACAACATCGTTGTTCCTTTGTCATCGGTGCGTTACTTGCCGAGATTCGATCGTCGGTATCAATACCTAGTTCAATCTCGTTCTTGGCAAGTCTCTTTTCTCGTTCCGTAATACATCATCTCATAACTAACTCATTAGTTACAATGCTTGCAAGGCTTAGGTGATGAGCATTACCGAGAGGGCCCAGAGATACCTCTCCGACAATCGGAGTGACAAATCCTAATCTCGAAATATGCCAACCCAACATGTACCTTGGAGACACCTGTAATGTACCTTTATAATCACCCGATTCGTTGTGGCGTTTGGTAGCACCCAAAGTGTTCCTCGGCAAACGGAGTTGCATAATCTCATAGTCATAGGAACATGTATAAGTCATGAAGAAAAGCACTAGCAACAAACTATACGATCAGGTGCTATGCTAATGGAATGGGTCATGTCAATCGATCATTCAACCAATGATGTGATCCCGTTAATCAAATAACAACTCCTTGTTCATGGTTAGGAAACATAACCATCTTTGATTAACGAGCTAGTCAAGTAGAGGCATACTAGTGACACTCTGTAGGTTTATGTATTCACACATGTATTATGTTTCCGGTTAATACAATTCTAGCATGAATAATAAACATTTATCATGATATAAGGAAATAAATAATAACTTTTATTATTGCCTCTAGGGCATATTTCCTTCAGAGATTTCTTGTAGTGGAGGAGATTTGTAACGCCGGATAATCATGCTACAGATAATCTCCGTTGATGGTGCCACGTCACCTCTCACACAGTAGTTAATCACAGGTTAAATCAAAACTGTTTGAAATTCAATTCAAATTTATGATGACAATAAAAGTTTTCAAAATTTAAAACTAAAAAGTTCGGTGGTTGTCAAATATTACATCGGTAATTATGGTGGAGTAAACACATTTTTATAAAATGTCTAAGAAATTTAAAATGAGTTAAAATAGAAAAGAAAATAAATAAAAGAAAAGAAAATACAAAAGAGAAAAACTAAACTAACAAAAAAAGAAAAGAAAGAAAGAGAAGCCCCCCCTGCTGGACCGCGGCCCAGCTGGCCATCGGGCCAACCAGGCCGGCCCAGGCTGCCCCCCACACTCCCCCATAACCCCCTGGGCGACCGAACCCTAGCCGCCCCCCCACTCCTCTCTCCCCCTCCCCACGACCCAACGCCCCTCTTCCCTTCCCCGATCCAGATCGAGATCGGGGGAACGAACCCCCCCCCCCCCACCGACGCTCGATCCCCCCCGGATCCCGACCACCGCCGCTCGTCCTCACCCCCCCTCCTCGCTGGACGCCGTGGATGCGCGCTGTCCCCATCTGCCCGTCGCCTGAGACCTCGCCGGGACCACGTCGCCCGGGATGACGCCCGCCTCGACCTCCTCCTCGCGGTCCTCCCGGCCGCCCCCGAGGCCGCTGCCATTCCCCACGGCCTCAAGTGAGCCCCCTCGCTCCCTCCCTCTCCCTCGCCTTTCGCGCTAGTCGTCGCCGGTCCCTCCCGGGAGGCCGTGCCGTCTGCCGGCCTCGTTCCGCACGGCAGCGCCCGCATGCCCTCCCCCTCCCCTCGCCTCCTCCGCTCGGCAGGCCTCTTCCCCCCCCGGCCGGGCCGTCCGCCCCGGCCCCTCCCGCTTCCCGTCGGCTCCCACCCTGGCCGCAAGGCCTCCCCCTCACGACGGGCCTCGTCCGCCTCCTCGAGCCTGCGTCCCCCTGCGTCGTCGCGGCCCTCCACCGAGTCGCCTCCACCCGGCCCCTTCTCCCTCGTGACGCGACCCCTGAACCTCCTCCTCTCGCTGTCACGGGCCATGGCAACTTCTCTCCCTCATCAAGGGCGGCTCGCCAAGACCACCCGTCGCGCCTGGCGCCTGGCCTCTCCTCGGCGTTTCCCTCCGGTGGCCGCCGGCCATGCCCGGGTCCTCCTCGCGCCCGATTTGAAGTGACATGATCGAGTGCAAACGCCTGACCCACAAGCCCCCAAGACCCATCGATTAGGGGCCCCGCCTAAAACGTTTTTAGGAAAAAAAAGGAACTAAAAAATAATAAAATAAAATAAATATAATTAATAAAAATAAAATTGATTTAATAAAATTAATTATTAATTGATTAATTAATTAAGTTAATTAATTGGTTTAATTAATTTAATTAACTAGTTAAGTTTAATTAAACCGTAATTAGATTATCCTAAACCCTAATTAACCTAATTAGAGGATGAGGTGGGTCCCCTCGACCCACATGTCGTTGACCAGTCAACAGTCAACGTTATGATCGCCGACGTCGACATGACATCATCTTGATGTCATAAATCCATTTTCAATTAATTAAATAATTAATTAAATTCCGTGAATTAATAAAATCTTTAGAAAATCATATCTTTTAATCCGTAACTCGGATTAAAATATTTTCAACATGAAAGTTGCTCGAACGAGCGAGACAAATCCGGATCACGCGATCCGTTCGTCCGCCACACCCCCTAACCTATCGAACTCGCAACTTTCCCCTCCGTCTCCTCTCGCTTCGAAAACACGAAACAGGGATATTTTCCTGATGTTTCTTAACCGCATCACCTCATACCACGTTAGGTCACGCCTAGCATCGTTACTTGTCATGTCATGCATCGATATGCATCTGTTTACATGGTATTCATTGTTTCTTCCCCCTCTTCTCTCCGGAGACTACGAGACCGCCGCTGCTGCAGCCCGATTCGACTTGAGTTGACGACTCTCTCTTGCGAGAGCAACCAGGCAAGCCACCCCTTGATCACCAGATATCGCCTATTCTACTCTGTATCGCTTGCATTAGAGTAGTGTAGCATGTTATGTCATATACCTATCCTGATGCATAGCCTGTCCTTGTTACTACTGTTGTTACCTTTACCTGCAATCCTACATGCTTAGTATAGGATGCTAGTATTTTCATCTGTGGCCCTACATTCTTGTCCGTCTGCTGTGCTATACTATTGGGCCGAGATCACTCGGGAGGTGATCTCGGGTATATACTATATACTTTATACATGATACATGTGGAGACTAAAGTCGGGTCGGCTGGTGGAGCAGCCCCTGAGTGGATCTTTGAGGCGGGAGCGACAGGCAGGTTGAGACCGCCTAGGAGAGAGGTGGGCCTGACCCTGTTCGGCGTTCGCGGATACTTAACACGCTAACGAGATCTTGGTATTTGATCTGAGTTGGCTACGAGCCTATACGCACTAACCATCTACGCGGGAGTAGTTATGGGTATCCCGTCGTGGTATCACCGGCACTTCGTGACACCGGCGATCGAGCGGCACGCAGCGCGGATTGGACCGAACGCCACTAGGCTAGGTCTGCTTCGTCACAGACGCAACATGCAGTGTGTGCTCGGGCGATGGGCCCCGGACCCTGCGGCGCTTAGGTTTAGACCGGCGTCTTTGGCCTCTCTGTTGAGCCTAGGTGGGGTTGCGACGTGTTGATCTTTCGCGGCGGCATGACCCAGAAAGTGTGTCCGGCCAAATGGGATCAAGCGTCTTTGGGTAAGTTGGTGCACCCCTGCAGGAAGTTAATCTATTGAATAGCCGTGATCTTGATAATGGACGACTTGGAGTTGTACCTTGACCTTATGACAACTAGAACCGGATACTTAAGAAAACACACCCTTCCAAGTGCCGATACAACCGTGGTCGCTCTCTCGTGGCAACGAGGAGGGATCGCCGGGTAGGATTATTGCTATGTGATGTTACTTGGAGGACTTCAGGTGCCCTCTTCTACTGTTGCAAGACGGTGACGAAGCGTAGTCTTCGATAAGACTAGCTATCCCCTCTTATTCGGCATTCGCATTCAGTCATCGATATGGCCCTTACACATATATCCATGCATATGTAGTGTAGCTCTTGCTTGCGAGTACTTTGGATGAGTACTCACGGTTGCCTTGTTCCCTTTTCCCCTACCTCTACTCGATTGCGGCAACTGCACGATGGAGCCGAGGAGCGACGCCACCGTCGATGACGACTACTACACCGAGGTGCCTACTACTACGTGCAGCCCGGCGGCGACCGGGGAGTAGTTTAGGAGGATCCAGGCAGGAGGCTGCGCCTCTTCGATCTGTATCCCGGTTTGTGCTAGCCATCTTATGGCAACTTGTTTAACTTATGTCGTACTCACGATATTGTTGCTTCCACTGACTCGTCTATGATCGAGCACTTGTATTCGAGCCCTCGAGGCCCCTGGCTTGTATTATGATGCTTGTATGACTTATTTTATTTGTAGAGTTGTGTTGTGATATCTTCCGTGAGTCCTCGATCTTGATCGCATACATTTGCGTGCATGAATAGTGTACGATTAAATCGAAAGCGCCACAATGACTCCTTCCTGCCGTTGGGGCTGGTCTTGGTCTTGTTGCACCAAACGGATGCCTTTGCTTGATGCTCTCGCTGCGCTTGCTCCCTTTGCACCAAGAGGAAAGGAGGATCGCTGCGGGCTGGCGCCCGATCGGCGCGCCTTGGTCGTCATGGTTGCGCCATGGGCACCTCGCAGGTACCGCCTTGAACTCTCCGCCTCCTCATGAGCCAGCCCCGATGAGGCCGTGCTCGAGGAAGCTCTTTGTCGTCCGCCCCCTCATGAGGCTGGCCCCTCGCGAGGGTCTTGAGCTGCGTTGATGAAGATGGGCTGTCCTGGGCCTCCTTTGAGCCACGCCGCATGCCGCAGGGTGCAAGTCTGGGACCCCATTCCCTTAACGCCGACAAGGTAGCCCCGCCCCGGGCGCGCCCGAACTTGGCCGAGCAGAGAGGCAAAGGGCAAGTGCTGGCGTCATGGCCCTAACAGCCTCAAGGGCCTTGGGCGCCGGTGGCGGTTGATTGGACGTAAGCGATCGCTTCCCCACGATGCCTCGGTAACCACCCGGATTCGACAGTCCCTCCATGCAGAGTTGGCCATGATTACGGTGATCGTGGAGGCCGACGGTTGGCCTTCACGGCTATAGAAAGGCACGGAACGCGCACCCTTCCGCCTATCCTTCTCGCTTCTCCTCCTCCTCGCTTCGTTTGGTTGCCATGGCTCCGATCTGCGGTTCTCCAAGGAAGAGAAGGAAAGCTCCTCAAGAGGATCCTGACCTGCTCCCCAAAGAAGCGGCTTGCTCTCTGGTGTCGTGGCGGAGAGCTCGCCAGAGGCGCCCATGCCCTGTGCGTGCGGCCGCCACCGGTTTCCTCTTCCCTTATACGCACACGCTGGCGGCCTTGGAGGAGGCGGCGCCAGGCGCCGCGCGCCCGCCCGCCGACGCCAGCGGGTCACGAAGGTGCGTCTTCCCCGGAGTCCACGCCGAGGGCTCCTACCGGGAGTTCGTGCTGCGTCGCCGCGCCTCCCAAGTCTTGGATTCGCTCTTCCTTCTTTCTTTGCCTCGGTGCCGTCTGCGTGGGGGAGCCCACAGGACTGCCTGCAAGACGCCCAGCTCTGCAACACCCTCGCGACCGGGCAGAGGTCGCAGAGTGGCCCCAGGCGAGGTCTTCATGACTCGAGGTGGGGCGAGGTCGCCTGGTCTCACAGGATGAGGCGCGCCTCACGATCCACCGGAGTATGATGGTGCTTGGTGGTGTCCTTCAAGGTCTTCGACGCGGAGGGTCGTCGGCTGGAGTGCTGCCCCGGTAGAGGTGGTCGGGCTCCTGCTGTGGTGAGACAGAGGCCGACCGACCACTCCCTTGGCAGCTCCTCAGCGGCGAAAGGCGCCGAGGATCCAGCGACTCCGCCGAGCTCTTCGCGGACGCCGAGACGAGCGACGACAGCTACGAGCCCCGAGCCTGCGCCCGCTCCGGGAGCAGTAGGCGAGCTCGTCAGCCGGCGCGCCTCGATCCAGATGGGGTTGGCTCCGGACGGGTGGCCCACTGCTGATGATGGCGCCTGCCGCGGTGGTCCCTGAGGTAGGACTCCTTAGATTCACGTCTTTTGTTCTGTGAGGAGCCAATAATGTACCAGCAAGGGGCTTGTAAGATGTTTGTAGCCGTTTGTCAATATGATCCTTATTGTGAGTTAGTGCGAGATGCTCATCCTGCTTCTAGCTTAGTTTCCTCCTTTCAGTCCTCACGAGGGCCTCGATGCTCTGCGCCGGCTGTGTCCCAGCCCCAAGGCGGCTTCACCGCCGCTGGTATGCTGGTCGCGATGCCGTGGTCAAGGCCAGAGGTGAGCGGCCCGAGGTCCGATAAGAGCCTCGAAGTCGCGATGCTGGGGGTCCCCTTGGCGCCTGCTGCCATCATTCGGTGAGAAAGGAGCGATGTTGCTAACACGGGGTTGCATTGAGCGTGGGGATGGTGTTGCGATAACTAGTGTGTCCGGAGGGTGACTTATCTCGAGGGTCGTGACAATGCTTCCAGTGCGGCGCTAGGTCCGCGCCTCAGGCCGGGCGAGAGATCGCGTCGAGGTCGTTTCGTGCTCCTTGGAGGGACCCCGCAGTTCACCACAAAGGAACAAGAGCTCGCCGTGGCGATCGTTAGTTCTGCTATTAGTTGCTTGGGAGAGGCGCGAGAGGCCTCGCGAGGTGTGTCGGGGCACCCGTGAGCGCCGCAGGACTCACGGGGCCCTACTCGAGGCGGGTTGCGCTCGCTCTGGGCCTTATCTTCGAGTGTGTCCTGCAAATTTGGCGGATGCCGGTGTTTCACGCTTCGGTCCCGGCTCGGGCTGGTCTCGCCGTCCGCCGCAAGCCAGTCGTGATGCCATGGACAAGACCAGAGGGTGAGGGCTGGAGAGCGGTAGGAGCCTCCGAGTCGTGATGCTCGGGCACCCCCCTTTAACGCAATAAGCTGGGTTAGATGACGCAACTTCACGCCCTCGGGTCCGGCTCTCGGGCTGGTCTCACCATCGTTGGCAAGCCAAGTCGCGTGCCATGGACAAGACCAGAGGGTGAGGGCCGAGATCCGTAGGAGCCCCGAGTCGCGATGCTCGTGCACCCCTTTAACGCGCAAGCTGGGTCGGATGCAGCAACTCTCCACGCCCTGTCCGGCTCTCGGGCTGGTTCAACCATCGCCGGCAAGCGGTCGCGATGCCATGGACAAGACCAGAGGGTGAGGGCCGGAGAGCGGTAGGAGCCACGAGTCGCGATGCTCGTGCACCCCCCTTTAACGCTGCTAAGCCGGGTTAGATGACTAAACTTCACGCCCTCGGGTCCCGCTCTCGGGCTGGTCTCAGCCGTGTCAGCGGCAAGCCAGTGTCGTGATGCCATGGACAAGACCAGAGGGTGAGGGCCGGAGAGCGGTAGGAGCCACGAGTCATGATGCTCAGCACCCCTTTAACGTGCAAGATTCGCCACCCAGAAAAGGTACCAAATAACAAGTATGGTGGAGCGAGAGCATAATCCTAAGGAAAAAGTAGGAAGGATACATGCCCATTTGGGATGGCCCGAGTGGCTTGGGATGATGCAGCCCGAGGGCGCCTCAACAGATAAGCTAATGACATGAAATAAAGGGATACATGCCGCAGGACGGACCCACGTGGCACGGGAATAATGCAGCCCTCAAGGCGCCCCACCGAAATAAAACTTAAAGGTGTCACTGGTGATGCTGGGGACGAAGGGGTGTTGGTGTAGCAGACTCGATGGGCTGCGCGGAGCCGATCCTCACGAGCCCCCAGGCCAGGGGCCTCGGGAGGCTCGGAGGCGGCTGCCTCTGTGGCCATCTCCATCTCCGCCCAGGCTGCGGCGTGCGACCTCTTGAGCCTCCAGGATGGTCCTCATGAGACGCCAGCGCAGCAGCGTTTGGTAAGCCATAAGGCATGCGTGACGTAGCTGTGGGCGGACCCTGAACGCCCCACTCGCGAGGGCAGGCGCTCTTGAGATGCGGCCGGTTGAGCCTCGGTATGTCGATCAGGCGTGCAGCCCACCATCCTCGCTGGATGGGGGCCAACGGTAAGCGGCGGCTGCCCTCATGACCCTTGACTCCTGTAGCTCTGAATGGCCTTGCCGACGAACTCCACGAGGGTTCGGCCCTCCTGCCTTGCTCACTGCTTTCATGGAAGCGTGCTTCAAACACGCCCCACGTGGTGCCCAAACGCCTCCTCGAGACCTTGGCGAGGTCGGGCCCTCCGAGGAGAGCCCGAGCCCGGCTCGAGGAGGGCGAGGCGCGCTTCCTATGCGATGGAAGGAGGCTCCCCCTGGCCAGTCACGGGCCTGAGGGGCCCGTCTCTTGAGGAGATGGGCGGTCGATGTCTTCTTCTTCTTGGGTGCGGCCTCGGGAGGCCTCCTGCTGCTTGTGGTGCAGGTCTTCTAGCCGGCGCGGCTGAAAGGCTCGCTCCAGGAGCACATCTGCGTCTCTCTCTTCACTGAGGGCACCGTGATGACCCCGCCGCTTCTGGCATCTTGAGGGCGTTGTAGCCGTGGTGGGTTCTGACCATGAATTTGGCCAACGCTGGGTACCCGAGGATGGCGTTGTCTGGCAAGGCGAATGTGGTGACGTCGAAGTCGATGAGCTCGGTGTGGTAGTTGTCGCGATCCCGAAGGTGACGGGGAAGCGGACCTGCCCGATCGGGACCGTGGAGCCGTCGGTGACTCGGAGAAAGGTTTGGTTGGCTGAACTGGTAAGGCGCGAAGATTGTTGAATGTTTCCACAGACGGGACGTTGAGCCTGCTCCGCCGTCGATGAGGGTCTTGGTGACCAGCACATTGCGATGATTGGGGAACAAAGCATCGGAGAACTCCGTTTGTGGCTGCGCGCTTGAGCTGGTCTCACTGAAGCTGAGCGTGATGGCGACGCCGCCCGACCCGAGAGGAGCGCGTGGCCTCGAGCTTGGGAGGACTGCATTCACTTATTTGTGGCTTGAAGATCGTTGAGAGAGGTGGGGCTTGAGCTCCGCCCGGGATGCTGACGATCACACGCTTCCGGAAGCCCCACCCTCGTCTGATGGCGGTCTTCAATTCTCCTTGGCGGCGGCAGCGGAGGAGGCCTGCGTTCCCTGCGAGGCGATCTCGCGAGGCTGGTCCCTCCAGCCTCCCTCGCAGAGTGGGTCTTGCCAGCCGGTCTCGCGAGGTTGGTCGCGCCACCCTTGGCGGCGGCCGCGGGTCTTCCCAGTCGTCTGCATTCCTTCCTCCTCCTCGGCCATAGCCCGATCGCTGGCTCAGGCGTCTGCCGACCTGCCTGCCAGCGACGGCCGGAGCTCTTGGCATTCATTGGTGTTGTGGGTGTGGAGGTCGTGGTACACTGTGATACCGGCTGCCCTTGGAGGATTCGGGCTGATCTTCGCCTCGCTTGTGCCGGTTTCGGCCGAAAGCAGCAGCCCCTGGCGCTTCACGTCCTTGGCCTTGGACTTCTTCTCTTGGGATCGCGGCGGGCATCTCGAGGAGGAGGCGCCCTCCTCAGCCCCGGGCGCACTTGGTCGCCAAGTTGAACAGCTCAAGGAGGTGCACAGATCTTCATGCATCGCCAGCTCCTCCTTCATCTTGGCGTCGTGCGCCGTCGGAGAAAGGCGGAGATGATGGCCTCCTCCGTTACCACAGGAATCTTGGCGTGCGTTGTTGAAGCGCTGGATGTACTTTTGCAGGGTTTCCCTAGCTGCTGCTTGATTGGCGCATGTCGCCACGGCGGGTGGCGGTCACGAGTACCTTGGAAGTTGGCGATGAAGCGGGTGCGCATCTCGGCCCGAGGAAGAGATGCGTGCACGGGGCGATTCGAGAGCAGTGTGGACTCCGTCCTTGGCGCCATGGGAAACCAGTTCGCCATGACCTTTTCATCCCCGTTGGCAGCCTCGATGCCCAGCTCGTGGAAGCTGGAGGAACTCCAGCAGGGTCAGCTGTGCCGTCGTGGCGAGGAGGCGGGTGCAGCTTGAACTTGGCGGGCCCGCGACGCCGCGCAGCTTCCGGAGGTGAAGTGGCGGCAGCCCGCCGTGGCAGCAGGGGCCTCGAGCAGCAGAGAGCTTGGTCTTGTGGGCCTCCTGCGCCGCGGCTGCCGGGGCAGCGCAGGGTCTTGGCGTGCTTGGAGTTGGGGCGCTTCGGGCAGCTTCTTGTGGGCGAGAACTTCTTGGCAGCTCTGCTCTGCCAGGCGGCGCTGGCGGAGCAGGTTCCGCCGAGGCTGCAGCGCTTGGGGCAGGCGCCTTCTTGAGGAGGAGGCAGTGGCGCCAGGGAGCTTCATCGCCCATAGCGAGGTGGGGTGCGGTGCAGCGAGGCAGACGGGTGAGGCGCCTCTGCAGCAGAGACGAGGCTTCGGCGACTTCGGTCGAGCCATTCTTCGTAAACGTCGTCGGCGAGGCGGTAGCGCGAGAGCTTGTTTGCCGTGATGAGTGCAGCTCGGCCTCCATGGCCTTGCGAAGCGCGCGTGTGAAACCAATGAGGGTGGCGAAAGCGTGGCGGTGCGGCTGTCTCGCCTCATGGGCCAGTCTTGGGGCGATGCTTGCTGCTCATTCCCCGGGCGGTGGCGGAGTTGTTACAGTGAGAGAGCGGCGAGGCGCCCGCCCGGCAGGGCTGTCTGGCGACATGGGGCGGCGGCTCGGCGCTTCAGCAGCGAGCCAGCAGGCGTCGAACATGGTTCGCGGTGGTCGAGGAAAAACGAGGTGAGCGAGCGCAGATTCGCGCACCTACTGGCGCGCCAAATGTCCGGTTCGGGTTCCGGCAGACCCTTGAGGTTCGAACTCTGGGGTGCAGCGCAGAGATCAACCCTCCACCGTCTCGCTCTCGCCCGAATCGCTGGGACCTAAACTACTAACGGAACAACTGGCAGACACAAGATTTATCTGGTTCGAGGCCACCGTTGTGGTGTAATACCCTACTCCGTGTGTGTGGTGGATTGCCTCTTGGGCTGATGAAGAAACGATACAAGGGAAAACAGCCTCGCGAGATCTGCTCTTGGCATGTGTGATGAACTGCTAGGTGGTGTTCGGTTGCCCTAGCTCTTGGTTCCTTGATGAGATTGATCTCTCTTACGTCTCCCAGATCTAGATGCCTCATCCCCTACTCTGAGTGTGGCTACTCCTATTTATAGGCGAAGGCCCTGGGCCTCTTCCCAAATATTGGCGGGAAGGCGCCAACAATTAGCCATTTGAAGGGGAACAGCGGTACACTTATCGACTAAAGTTGGTCTCGCTTGCAAAGGCTCTGGTGATGGCCTTTGCTTGGGCTCCACGATGACTCCCTTCCTGCCGTTGGGGCTGGTCTTGGTCTTGTTGCACGAAGCGGATGCCTTTGCTTGATGCTCTCGCTTGCACTTGCTCCTTGGCACCAAAGAGGAAAGGAGGACGCCTGTGGCTGGCGCCCGAGCGCTGGCGCCCTTGGTCGTCATGGCTTGCGTCATGGGCACCTCGCGAGTACCCTGCCTTGAACTCTCCGCCTCCTCATGAGCCAACTGACGAGGCCGTGCTGAGAAGCTCCTTGTCGTCCGCCCGCATGAGTCTCAGCCTCGCGAGGTCTTGAGCTTCCGTTGATGAAGATGGGCTATCTGGGCCTCCTTTGAGCCATGCCGCAGGCCGCTGAGACGAGCAAGTCCAGGGACCCCGTTCCCAGCAGCCCGACGGAGACTTGATGCTCGATGGAGATCAAGGTGTCGCGCCGGTGACAATGGTGATCATGGCGGTGCTTTGGAGATGGAGATCAAAGGCACAAGAT
>JAHIAM010001453.1:0-66741 GCA_021605205.1 Aegilops longissima
AAGAGGATGAGGAAAAGCATTCATCACCCATGGCACATCTTTATTTTATCTCGGATGCCTTTTGGGCTAAAGAATCTGGTTCAACTTTGCAGAAGTAGTCCATGGCGCTTTTGAGCCATAAATGCGCGAAATGTAAAGCCTACATGGATGACATAGTGGTCGAGAGAACAAGGACAAAGCAACTTTGGTCCAAGATTTAGATGAGACCTTTGCAAATCTGCGCAAAGATCAACCTCAAGCTCAACCCGAAGTGCGTGTTGAGTCCCTTCGGCAAGCTTCTCGGGTTCTTTATTCTCGGCGGGAATTGAAGCCAATCCGACAAGATCAAGGCCATTGAGCAGATTGAAGCACCAAAGCGTCAAGGATGTCACGAAGACTTGCGGTTCGCGTGGCTGCTCTCGGCGAGGTTTATCTCTAGGTCTGCTGGCGGCATACCGCCATTTTCAAGATTTTGAAAAAGCAGGTCCAATGAAATGGTCTCCCGAGGCGGAGGCTGCGCTGTAGGACTTAAAGAAAGTACATCCTCCACTCCAATACTTATAGCACCTAAGCCACAAGAGAAGTTGCTGCTATATATAGCGGCAACCAATCAAATGGTTAGTGCTGCGTTAATGGCGGAAAGGGAGGCGGAGCGATGAGCGGCAACCAAAGCGAGATGCATCCAGCGACAAGCGAGGGACTTCACCCGACAAGCTCTGGTCAGACAAGGATGGATCTGCGAGGATTGCTGAAGATCGAGAAAAGGATGGTGCAGCGCCCAGTTTACTTTGTCGGTTCCCTCTGCGAGGGGCTAGGTCAAGGTACTACGGTGTGCAGAAATTACTTTCGGCCTCCTCATAAGCCTCGAGAAAGCTGCGCCATTACTTCCAAGCACATGAAATCACAGATCGTCACTCGCTTTCCGCTGAAGAGATCTTTGCAAAATCCGAAGCAACGGCAGGATTGTCCGAGTGGGCCTTTGGAACTGTCAAGCTTTGGCCTCAAGTTTGAAAGCACTTCAACTATCGAGCGAGCATTGGCAGAGTTTATAGCGGAATGGGCGCCTACACAAGGCGAAGAAATTCGAGATGAGCATTCCCGTCAAGGAAGCAAGCAAAAGTGGTTGATGTACTTTGATGGTGCCTTCTACGCTGCAAGGCGCCGGTGCGGCGTGCTACTAGTTGCGCCCACGGAGAGCACCTCAAGTACATAGTCCAAATGCACTTTCCCAAGGAGCAAGCAACAAACAATCTTGCGAGTATGAAGGTTTGCTTGCGGTCTCGAGTGCCGTAGACCTTGGGATCAAGAAGCTCATTGTCGGGGTGACTACGCAGCTTGTCGTCCATAAGTAAACAAAGATTATCGAGTCCGTTGATGGAAGCCTCGTTGATGAAGTGAAAAGCTAGAAGAGCACTTTGACGGCCTACAAATGGAACATGTTCCAAGAGCTCGAGAATGATATTGCTGATGGCTTTGTCAAAGTCGCCGCACTCAAGTTACACAATGGAACCAGAGATTTTTTATGCTCAAGCTGACTCAACCATTTATGCGCCATCAAGCTGGACAAAACAAGAAGAGAGGAAGTTGATTTCTGGTGACTATTTTCGCGAGAGCTCCCGAAGCCGCCAGAAGGTCCCGGGATCAACACCAAAATGCGGCGAGGCAGTCTGCTCCGACAAGCCCTAAGGTTTGTTCGTTGAAGCGAGCGCTCCGACAAGTTTTGCTCCGGCGAGCTTGCCGGAGAACATCAACTCCGGCCGAGCCACGAGGTTCTTGCCGTGAAGCGGATGTTCCGTGGCAGCATATGTGCCTTTAGTCCTTGTTGTCGAGCCCTGGCTCCGGCATGGGCACAGCAGATTGTCCATTTCCTCGAGCGGAGAACTTCCGAAGAGCAGAAGAAGCGGAAAGAAGTAGCCCGGCGGTCAAGTATGTACCAGTTTGTCCGACTGCTTGCGCTGAGAAGAAGACTCAGCGGTGTGAAATTGAAGTGTATTCACGGGAAGATGGGCGGAAGCTGTTGGCGAAGATACATGGAGGCATATGTGGTCACCACATTGGCGCAAAACACTTGACAAAGCTTTCCGGCCAAGGTTTCTTCTTGCAAGCAGCCCTCGAGGATGCAACTGCATAAGTAACCAAGTGTTAAGCGTGCGAGTTCCATTCCAAGCAGATACACCAGCCAGCTCAAGCTCTCCAGACGATCCCTTTATCCTGGCCATTTTTGATGCAGGGGCTCGACATCCCCGGCCCCTTTCCCGAGCTGCCGGGGCTTTGATACTTATGCGTTGCAATCGACAAGTTCACAAAGTGGCGGAAGTGGAAGCGATGAGGAAGGTGACAGCACGGTCGATGATCAAGTTCTTGGTCGATTGTTTGCCGTTTTGGGATTCCTAACAGGATCATCACCGACTACGGCACACAATTCCTGAGCCGCACCTTCATGCGATCGTCCAAGATCTTGGTGCCAAGTGCGCTTCTCTTCTGTTGCTCATCAGAAGAAGCGGTCAGCGGAAGGGCAAATCTTTGAAGTGCTGCGTGGGCTCAAGACCAGAACTTTCGACGAGCTGCACAAGTCGCGGAAGAAACTGGATTGAGGAAGTACTTGGTGGTTCTTTGGTCGATCGGGGCGGCGCCGTCGAGCCTTGGCGGACACCTTCGCTCTAGTCTATGGAGCGAGGCAGTTCTCCCCACGGAACTTCGTGTCCACCGGGTCACCTCGAGTGCTCGCTTATGATGAGCTTGAGCAAGCCTGCTGCGACAAGATGGCCTGCTGCTCCTTGAGGAGGACCGTCTTGAGAGCCGCTGTCTGAGCTGCTCGTTACCAGCCAAGCTTTCGTCGCTACCATAACCCGCAAAGTTAGTGCGAAGTCTCGAGGCGACCTTGTTCTTGGCGCTTTCAGTCCACCAAGAATTCCAACAAGTTGGCCTTGAAGTGGGAAGGCCCTTATCGGGTGAAGCGAGTCACTAGGCCGGCGCTGTCATGCTTGAGACCGAAGATGGCATTCGGTGAGCAACTCCTGGAACATTGAGCATCTTCGTAAGTTTTACCCATAGAAGGCGCGGTTGCGGAACCTGTTAAGCAACCACCTTTATACAAGTCTTGCCGATGTTGCATGTAATCCTTTGTACAAAGCGAGTATGAGACCCGTGCATAAAGTAAAGCTCATGTATTGCACACAAATTGTCAATTTCATGCTTTCATAATTTTATTGCATGTTTTATCGGCTTTGTGCAGCACCTACACCCGATAAGCAATATCGAGCCACAAGGCTCCATAACTATTTTCTCTTCTTTCTCTTTCTCAAAGAAAGGAAGGTTCCCTCGCACACAAGTTGACCGGGGGAAGGAAGATAATACCATGGACCAAGTGTCGCTCGAGGAAGTTTCTTCTTACCGGGAAGCGGGGCAACCAAAAAGCTAAGTTGCCAAAGTTTGAGCAATCAGTTTTAAATTTTAAGTTATCTTCCTCGAGCGATAGTACTTTGTATGGAAAACCTGTGCGGCGGAGGAACCAACTCGTAGCTAATCGCGCCTTACTTTGTTTGAGTCCGCTCAACAATGTAAGTGAGCTGCAACTAGTTGCGACAAGGTTGCTTGTCGGGAGGACACCGCCAACAGGCTCTTGACGTTCGCACTCAGCCTTCAGCAAAAGGTGCCAGCATGACAAGTTCCCTAAAAGCGTAAGGGCAAAAACATACAAAGGAAGGGATCAAGTAAAGGAAATAACATTGCAATCATTGACTAATATAAAGTTATATTACAAAATAACTTGCATGATCTAATAAATTGTTCTCTAAACATGATCAGCAGCGACAAGGAAAGATAAATTGGCGGCCCTAGTCTCTGCGTGCGCCATCAACCAACTGATCTTGCCCACCTTGTCCACGATGGAGTGCGACAAGGACTTTAGCGCCTCCACATCGGCATCTGGCGGCAGGATCGGAGGGCCGTTGAGTTGAGGCCGGATTGCGGAAGGCCACCTTCATCAACACCTTAAGAGCTCCGCGCAGATCGCGCGATTCCTCGACCAGCTGCTTGGGATCTCTTCCGGTCATTGGAAACCGTCCTGCGCCCTTGAGGAACAAGCTGAGCTTGGCGCTGGGTTAGGCGCTTCGTCGGAGAATACCGAGATCCACCATCCCAGCTCCGTCGGCTCCTTGTCGATAAGCGGCGGCAATATTCACAAGACCTTGATCCGATGCTCCCACGTTCTCCACGAAGGTGCTTCTGGGCGGTAATGCACTTGCCGGCAGCTCCTCGTTGGCCTTGATCTTCTCCAACAGGCCCACCTCCGCTCCTTGGCGCCGTCCGAGTCTCCATCGGTGGTCAGCTTCAGCTCAAGATCTGCCTTGGAGTCCTTGGCGGCATCGAGCTCTTTGATCCTTCGGCGAGGCGGCCCTGCAACTTCGCCAAGAGTGTGGCGTCCTTCTCGGCGCTTTCGTGCTTGGCGCAACAAGCTCCTCGCCCGCTCTTACGGAGGTTGGCCTCGGCTGCGTCTGCTTGTCTCCAACTCTTTCTTGGCGGCCTCGGCAGCTGCGGCAGCATCTTTGCTTCCTTGAGAGCTCCGTAATTGATTGCTCGCCTGCGGCAAGCTCTTCCTCATAGCTGTCAAGATTGATCTTCCGCTCGCCAACTTTCGCCTTCTTGCTTGCGAATAGCTTCTCGGCGGCAAGCCATTGCTGCTCCTCGACCTCGGCCTTCTCAAGGATGAAGGCTGTGCGCTCTTGAAGAGTTGCTCCGCTCTTACGCTACGTTAAGGAGAGCTTCTTGGTGGCGCCGGAGCTCTTACTGCGCGCTTCTCCATATGCGCTCCGCCCTCGCGACAAGTGCTTCCAGGACTCCAACCTGGCTTAGCCGGCGCGGTAGGCGACAATAGCTTCTTCGGCAGCCGCTCCTCCTCGGACTACGCCGCTCACGCTGCTTGCACGTCAACCAGCGTCAACCCAGCGGAGGCGAGCAGCTCTTAAATCAAGTCTCCCCTTGACCAGCGCCACAGGCTTCGGCGCCCAGGAGCTTGATGAAAAGCCGTTGCCAGCCAGAGATAAGCGCGTTGGGAGCTCTTGAACTGGCGCTGCCGGTGGCGGAGGATCGGCGGTCGGCGTGGCGCTGGCGCTCCTCTGACCTTAGGTGTCGTCGATCGATCGCCAGACCCTCGCCAGCCTTTGCGGTGGCAGCCTTGGCGCCTCTGGCCGGCGGACCCATCGGCCAGACCCCCTTCATCCATGGTGGCGGCGTCGTCGGTGTTGCAGCGTGTCCTCCTCGTGGCGACCTCCGGTCTCCATCGGCTCTGCGGCGAGATGGATCGGCGATCGAGAAAAAGAAAGAACAATCAAGCAAATGTTGAAAAGAAAAAGCGAGAAGGAAAAGAGCCCAAGGGAATTTTTCGGTCAAATGGATTACTGCGATGGGATGCGAAGCCATGGTCTCGACAAGCGGAGGATCGCTGGTGCTGTCCTCTGGGAGAAGTCTCCCTTGGGAGGCGGCTCCTTGCGGGAATTCTCCCTTGGCGGTGGTTGAGCAGATGGAATTTAGGGAGGCGGCTTAGGGCACTCTGATGAGCTGCTCTGCTCCTACACAAACCAACGATCGGATATCAACAAAGAAGGAGCACCCATACGCCCTATGCGGTAAAAAGTAAACCATATACTTCTGCTGGGGGCTGTCTTTGAGGGCTGCCTTATGAAGGTTGCGGGTCCGGCAAGGGGTCTCGAACAGCGCCTCCTGTTGCAGCAGGGATGGTCTTGATGACAACCACGAGTCTTAGCTCACTTGGCTCTCTGGGCCAGCGTCTGAAAAAGGAAAGAGTTGAGAATGAAACAAATCAGATACAAGGCGAAGCAACAAAATTGAAGAAATACAAGCACAGCATAGAAGCACTCTTCTTCTTCTTCCTCGTCGGGCTGGCGCGGAGAAGATCAAATTCGGCTCGCCTCCGGTGCGAAGAGGCGGAGGTGGGTTCCCTTGACCGCTTGGCGGAGGTGGCAGTGGCACTGAAGATCCGCCTCGGTTGTTGCGGTGGTGTGGGGTGCTCAGCGGCATGATGCTTACTGCTTGCAGTGGAAGGCGTCGCCTGCAGCCTGCGGCTGTTAGCCCGTCTGCCGCCCGTCACTTCCCGGCCTTGGGAGCGCCTTCTTGGTGGAGCTGTGGGCTCCGCTCATGACAAGCTACTTGAAGGTGTGGAGGCGCCCTCGGCGGAACTCGCTCGGCTCAACCGGGCTCGGCCTGCTCCTCCTCGGCGGCAAGCTCCTCTCGTCGGCAAGGCTTGCCGCTTCTCTGCCTCTGCCTCCTCCACGGTGAACCCGAATATGCAGTGGCGGCAGCATGCTGCCGCCTCCTCAACTTTGGTGGCAATCGCACCATCTCTTCGTCGGTGGTGTCGCGGGTGAGCCTCCTCTGCTTTCGTCCGGGCGGATCGGCACTTCTTCAAGCTGTCGAAGAACTGCCGCATGATGTCGTCGGAAGGCTCTTGCCAGGTTGGAATGATCCCATGCGAATCGCTGGCGGCATCATTACCGCGGATGCGGTCGGCGAAAAGTTATTACTGGCAGGGCGACCCCCTCGGCAACATAAACCACTCGGGGTGATCGAGGTCATGCTTGAACAGCTCTAGCAGCATCGCATCAACTCCAAAACAGTGAAATTCCAGTTGAGGCCGAGGCGCAACCTCATGATGTCCGCCGCATTTGGAACTCCCAAGCAGGTCTCCTCCTCTCCCACAGCGGAGGCGTCTGTGGCGAAGAAATCTGCGCCAAGCTGCGCCTCACGGTGAGTCCGGCAAGCCTAAGGCGCAAGATCCGGGTCACAGCTATCTTCAACCTAGCATCCTCGGCGCCAAGTTGCTCCAATCGTTGCCGCGCACTATGGGAGTTTGGCTGGGCGGTGAAAGGCTGCGGGTTCTCCTCTCGATCCAACACCAATCGGCTCTCACTCCTCCCACTTGCTGCGGAGCTCTCCTTCGAGATAGGCTTCTTTCTTGCCGATCACGGAGGATCCAGCTATCCCTCCGGCAAGTGGTTCTCCTCTCGGCAGGGGCATGAAGAAGTGGCGAGAAGGGGCTACGTTTGGGTGGACTCCGACAAAGTTTTTCGCAAAGGTGTGCAGCTGCCATGTCGAGACAGCGTTGGGGTGAAATCAGGAGGCGGAGACCGTAGGTGTTCATGATATCGCAAAAGAATTCAGAGAAGAGGCGGGCGAGCCATAATAGAAAAAGCCTTGAAGAAGGGTACCGCTCGGAGCCAACTACGATCACGGTGGTGAAGTACCCTCGTCGGCGGATGCATCGCGTCTCTGTCGACGAAGAGGTAGTAACCCTCCCTCGGCTCCTTTGCGTCGGTAGAGGGAAACGGCCCGCTCCTTCGCAGCGCGCGAGCCGTTGCGCCTCGGCCGACTTCACGCCCTTCCTTGTCGGCTTTGAACCATGGCGGAGTGGTGGTGGAAGGCCAGCGGCGTTGATGTTGAGTGGCGATGAAGCGGGCGCTGCTCTCTGAACTAGAGGAGAAGAGGCGGCGGTGGTTTTCGAGATGGGACACAAATGGCAAGATGGGCGACCTGCCCTGTTTCCCCTGTTTATAAGGAGGGAGAGAGGCGGACATTCCGCTTTCAATTAAAAGCCCCCGATCTCTCCCGATGCCACGCTTTCGGCAGCGTCTTTGTTAAGTGGGAGGCGTGGTGGGTCGAGCAAGTTGCAGCGTGATCTAGGCCCGCGTGTGCCCATACCCTTTTTGGGCCTGGCCCAATAGCGCTTCGGCACCGTGTGTGGCCCGAGCCGGGGGCTCTGTCGGTGTACTAGAGTAGGGGTACCCTAGTATCCCGAACTTCGTGCCAGGCGATCGCGGCCAGCGGCAAAACTTGCCTAGTGATCGCAAGGTCCTCCATGGTTCCTTTGGAGCCATTCAAGAACAAAATATTTAAGCCAAGGAGACAAGGCCCGGCAAGAGGAGCTTGCGGGAAGGCCCTCAAGGCACGTGAAGACAAGACCCGGCAAGAGGAGCTTGCGGGAAGGCTCGATGGCGACAAACTTCGAGGCGCGACAAAGTTTAGCCGCGGCAAAGGCGCTTGCCGGCGGCGACCTCTCTTCATCTCGCTCCAGCTCACTCACCAGCGATGTCGCCATGGGACCATTCGAGGCGTGCGTGTCAAGAAGGCTGTGCAGCCGCGGAGAAGCAGCGATGATGGTGGCGACAAGAATGCCATCGTGTGGCGGTGGCGCTCTGAGCGGTCCTGTTGCCTGTTTAGGCGACCTGAGACGGGCATTTAATGCTTTGTCCCTTGCCATCAGAGTTAGGTAGAGAACCTTTGTACAAAGTAGGCTGTACCAACCGCAAGTCATTTTCCTTTTTGCCCTGCGTCTACGTTGCCACATGTTGGTGACCCCTTGAGCATATAAAAGAGGCCCATGCACAGCGTGGGGGGTTCGGTTCGTTGACTCATTCAACACAGAGACACTCATGCTAGGTTTTGTAGCTCTCATAGCTCTCTAGCAAGAACACAATACAATCAGACAAGCAGCGGTAGGAGTATTATCTCTCGGGAGAGCTCGAAGCTGGGTAAAGCTGCTCGTGTGCCGCCTCGATCGCTCTTCGTGCAATCTCCGCCCCCACCAGAACGAAAGGGCTCGGTCCTTGGTCCCATAGGTGTTAAGTGGAGTTCGATCAACTTCCCGACATGGAGGATGGTTGATGATGGCGAGCAGCGACGAATCCCCTCTGGAGCCCGAGCGGACTCCGGAGTCAGCCCTCCGAGAGAGATTAGGGGCTTGGCGGCGGCTCCGTGTCGTAAAGCAGCGATGAAACTTTCTCTCTGATTTTTCTCCTCGAGATGGAATATATGGAGTTGGAGTTGCGGTGGGAGGAGGTCGGGGGCCCTGAGATAGAGGCGCGCCCCTGTCTCGTGGACAGGCCTGGGCCCCACAAAGTGTATTCTTTCGCCAATAATTCTTATAAATCCCAAAAAGTGCCTTCGTGGATTTCTAGGACATTGAGAACTTCTCTTTTCTACACATAAAACAACATCATGGTAGTTACTTGCTGAAAACAGCGTCGGTCGGGTTAGTTTCATTCAAATCATGCAAGTTAGAGTCAAAACAACGGCAAAAGTGTTTGGAAAAGTAGATCGTTGGAGGCGTATCATTGTGCAATCTGGAAGAGTCTCGATTATGTGTGGTGGGGCTGGTTTGTGGGCGGTACAACCATGGTTCTATCTGCATCATGGGTAGCACTTGTCTTTTGTGAAGAGCGGGTTTTGGCTCCCTTAGATCTGCCATCACCCCTCCAATTCAAATGGCTGATAAACAAGAAAAGAAATTGAGCATACAGAGTTGTATGATAGATAGATGTGGTAATTCACATATATGTTGTCTAACCAAGCAGGACAGCATGACACAATTTCACATATATGATGCCTAACTAAGCAGGATAGCATGACCACAGTTTAGATATATGATGGATAACTTAACAGGATATAATGGCATAATTCAACATATGATGAGTACCTAAGCAGGATGACATGACAAAACTATATGATGTCTTTCTAAAATAGGTTGGGATGAAATAATTCACATACATGTTGTCTAAGTATACAGGATGGCATGATATAATTGACATAATTGATTCATATACTAAGCAGTTGGCACTTTCGCATGTATGATCTCTAAACTAAGCGAGATAGAATTCAATATTGTGCATATGATGTCTAAACTAAGCAATGCAAGACACCATATGCATCATATGAAAATATAAACATTGCAACTTAGAGCATACACCTCGGGTGGGATATAGGACTGGTCATACATCTACGAATCCTCCTCTGAGGAGCTCCTATAACCATCGAGATATATGCTTCAACGGTACCATTGCACCTTTCTGAAGACCTTGTTTTCCTCCAGATTTTTCATAACCGGCTCAAATGGCTGATACACATGAAGAGTAGTTCAATATACAGTTATTCGACAAATGGAATACGTAATGAGAAAAAAAGATGGCATGAGATAATTCACATATATGATGCACGGCTCCATGGCGGTGCATAATTCACATATATGATAACTGGCTGAAAAACATGGCATTGCATAATTCACATATCGATATAGAAAGCAAGCAGGAGGCATTCACACAAAGCATGTCTAATCTAAGAAGATGGCATGGCAATGCAAGACACCATATGCATGATATGAGAAATATAACCCAGCCAAGTTAGAGCATGCACACAGGGGGGATCATTGGTCATCTCTCTGAATCCTCCTCGAGGAGCTATCTATAACCAGCAAGAAATCTGCATCGACGGTGTAGCTTATCTTCTCGAAGACCTTGTTTTCCTCCAGATTTTCCATGACCGACTCAAATGGCTGATGCAGGGAAGAGTAGATGAATGTATAAACATTGTTGACAAATGGAATACATTATGGAAAAAAATATGTACGATACAATTCACATATCGATGGTGGCTAAACAGGATGGCATTGCATGATTCACGTATATGATGCACGCTAAAGAAGATGGCATTGCATAATTCCCATATACTCCCTCCGTTCCTAAATATTTGTCTTTTAGAGATTTCAAATGGACTACCACATACGGATGTATATAGACATATTTTAGAGTGTAGATTCACTCATTTTGTTCGTATGTAGTCACTTGTTGAAATCTCTAAAAAGACAAATATTAAGAATAATGAAGATATGATATAAAACCAAGCAGGTGGCATTCACACAAAGCAAATCTAAACTAAGCTGATGACATATAAGATGTATAATGTAAGCAATGCAAGGCGCCATATGCATGATATGACCAACATCGGCATGCGAGGTTAAACAAACACCTCGGTGGTAGCAGTAGTGGTCGGCTCATTACGAATCTCCATCGAGCAGTTATCTTCCTCTGGAATACAATCTGGAAATGCAGGAGGGGGCACCGCCCACCATGGGCAGCGTCTGCATGACATTATATTCGCCGCATAGCGGTCTTCTCTTTTTCTCTACATGTTCAATGCGATTGTGTACAATATCGACATGCATAATAAAAAAAGTAGTTAGATTTTGTAAGGCCTAAGGGGTGCATGCAAAAATCAAGGCTGATGGTAGCAAGCAGTGGATGGATCCAAAACTAATGATAGCGGGTAGATTATAGCTTGGTTTAAAAGATAGACAATGGATCATCTATTGTTTGTTGCCCACCAACATGAACCATAGAAGACCCCGGATGAACGGATAGTAAGCAGATACTATTAGTTCTGGCTCGATATGAGACCCATGGGCAATTCAAAACTCAAGATTGAGCGATAAAGTAGCGGGTAATAATAACCGATGTATAACGTAAGCAAACACGAAAACTGCGACCTCTCTTCGGGCTATGTAGTCCTCGGGTTCATCTGCTCGATCGATGATGGTAATGCAGTTAGGCGTGGCTGCAGCAAGAGGGAAGATGATCTGGCGGCGAAAAGAAAGTCTGCGGGGGATCTGCTGCGATGAGCAGCTTGTCGATGGTGCACCTCGGTGGGGTGGATGGCGACGCGGCGGGAGCGAGGACATAACACCACAGAGTTTTCTTTGGCGCCTATCTGAAAATGAAGTAAATCTATAAGGGCTCCTTAGAATTGGAGGATTCTATAAGCAGGAGGGCAGAAAAACACAGGAATAGGATAGGAATGCGTGCAAAGCAGGCATTTGGAAACATAGGATTTCAGTCAACTTTGGGTGTTTGGCTCACATGAATTGGAAGAAACAGAGGAATGGAGAAACAAAGTGATCACGACAGTGTACAACCTCTTTGGCATAGCCTTGTGGACCTCGGCATCATTGGGTTGGGCGTGGAGGATGGTGATGATCTTTGGTGTATTTGTCGGAGGCGGGAAGAAGATCCGAGGCCTCTGGAAGCGGCGCCGAAGTACTTGCTCATTGTGATGGACCATTCCGTCGTTGGAGCAGCTCCGCTAAGGTGTCTGGCGGCGAGGATGAAGCATGACAAGGCAGACAATATTAATCTGAAGTGGGACCCTAATATCATCTGCAATAGATGATGTAAAATACATCACCAAAAAGTGCTAGATGTAAAGCGCATCAGCCGTGCCACGGCGCTCCGACAGATCTTGTAAATCTTGTTCACTCTGAACTTAACTAAAGAAAATGAACTTCACGATCGAAACTGAATTTTACTATCGAAACTGATTGAACTAATGTGAGCATTGCAATAGATGTTTAGGGCGTTCGAGCACTAGTAGCGAGAAGCAGGAACTCACTAGCGAAGAGCAAAAAATCGTGCGAGTAGCACCGCGGCGAGTGCTAAAGCGACAACTCCTCTGCAGCTGCGGGTCGTCTGGCTGACAGCAGCGGCATAGCGAAGCAAGCGAGCAACAACCGAGAGAAAAGCGGGAAGCGGTCGGCGGCGGCAAACGGCAGCAAACGAGCCATAGCATAGCGAGGCGAAGCAGCTGCAGCTAGTGCCGTTGTGGAAATCGCCGCCAAGGAAGCAGCGACATGGGGAAGATGCCGTGGATGATGTGGCGGCGGCGGCGCCGTCGATGGAGACACGCCATGTCTGCTCGGTATCGAGCACCGGCAGCCCGTGAGATCGAATAAAGATAAAATGCAGCGGTGAGTGCAGAACCTCCTTGGTGGCGCCGAGTTGGCCTCGGCTTCATCGGAGGAATTGGTGAGGTGCTTGCGGTTCGGTGGGGCAGGTCAAAGGCGACCGCTGTGGGGATTGAGGTGGCGCGATAGGCGAAGCGAATGTCGGGGCAGCTCCTTGGAGGTGGAGGGCAGGCGGCTGATCCGGCGGAGACGGCGAGATCGACAACGGATCCTCATCGGTGCGGTGGATGAGGGCGGCGAGCTGTTGCGGTGGGCGGCGTAGTCGAGGAAGAGTCTCCGGTGGCGGCGGTCAGGAGGAGCGGAGGGCGTGGGGTTTCGCGGGTTTTGGCGGCCTCGGTGTGCGAATGGGGGGCGAAGGGAGGAGCCAAGCTTAGGGGCGCTTGTCGAAATGTAGGGTAAGTTACAGCGTACCCCCACGGTTTTGACACATGACGTGGAGCTTCATTTCGGTGAGGGTAGAAGGGGATTTGGCGTGTGCAGGCTGCGGGGCGATTTGGATGAGGAGGGAGTTCTCGCGCGCGTCAAATTCGGGATAACAAAGGCGTAGCGGGTTGAAGAAGCGGGAGTTTCAAAGCAGGTGAGACAAAAGATACTCGAGCTTGAAAATTTCGGGATAACAAGGTGCGGATTCCTTGTTCGTGAACAAACTTAACGTGTAAAAAACAATTCATACAAGACACAAGAGAGTCATGTCCTTTTACTATATTGCTATAGATGCCATTGAAAAAACTACAAGAAAATGTAAAAAAATCGGGAGAACAAGATTACCACACTGATTACCAAATCGATTAGCACTTCCCTCAACAACAACAAAAACAAATCAATTCCACCAAAGAAAGAGTAATGTCCCTTTTATATGATTACAGATGCCATGATCTCGAATTTCAATTTTGAATCCACGTTATGTTGAATTGAATATATCATTAGGTGACCTTGCGGTTTATAATTGATGTAGTCGTACATTTTGATCTTCCATCATATATGAACATTTTACTCCACCATGTGAACATATATATTGTAGTCTACCATATGGACTAAATTTGAATCAATTTTCCTTATTTGAATCGATTGTTGTCAAGTTATACAATAATTTAAATATTATCTTGATAACAAAAACATGCATATAGCAGTAATCATATTTCACTATGAACTACATGTACCATCGCTCTCCAATTCAAATATTTGTATCCATTTTATGTTGAATTCAAATCATAGTACATTATTGGTCTAGGTAGCGAGATGTTGGGATAATCTAAACCCTGTTTTCATACATTATAATTTTTGGCTGAATTGGGACAAGTTTTGGTATAAGCCTCTTGCAAAACCGGAGATTCTCTCAACAAGCCTCGTGGTTCGAGAGGAGCGTGTCACCTTTGTGTCTTGAAAGCGATATCGCTGCCTCCCCTGATTTTATTTACAGAGGCAACATAGAACTATATGAGTGCCCTGTTAAATTTTGGAATTATTTTGGGTTCATTTGGCCTTTTATACATTAATTGAGTTTCGGACTTTTAATGTGCATAATCTAAATATGAATTGCATGCACATGCTCCGGTGCACCAAAGTGGGTTGAAAAATCACATGTGTGTCCTTGGTTGAATTTCTAGGTCCCATGGAAGAAATGAGAATGAAATTCAAACATCTGGCGTCATGACTCGGCCAGAACATCGAGAAACTTAGATTTTAAATTCATGTAAATCAAAACTACTTTGGAAATCATGAAACTTGGCATGGTGTCATGTCATGGCACTAACATGTTGTGGTAAAAATTGGGCGATTTGGAAGCTCGTGGTTCTAAGAGGAGCGTGCCACCTTTGAGTGTGAAGCGATATCTGAAACATAGAACTACATTAGTGCCTGTTAAATTTTGGAATTATTCGGGTTAGTTTGTCGTTTTTATACATTAATTGAGTTTACGGTCATTTAATGTGCATAAGTCAAATTTGAACTACAAGCACATGCTCTCGTGCACCAAAGTTGGTTGAAAAATCACATTTGTGTCCTCGGGTGAATTTCTAGGTCCCATGCAAGAAATGAGAATAAAATTAAAACATCTGGGCATCGTGGCTCGGCGAGAACATTGAGAACTTGGTTTTAAAATTCTTGTAAATCAAAACACGTCTGAAAATCATGAAACTTGGCATGGATGTCATGTCATGGTACTACCATGTTGTGGTAAAAATTGGCGAATAGGAACAGATTTTGGTATAAGCTTCTTGCAAACGAAGCTTCTCTCAAGAAGGCTCGTGGTTACGAGAGGAGCGTGCCACCTTTGAGTGTGAAATGATATCGTTGTCCCCTTGAGTTTATTTACAAAGGCAACATAGAACTACATGAGTGCCTGTTAAATTTTGGAATTATTCGGCCGTTTGGCCTTATTTACACATTAATTGAGTTTTGGTCATTTAATGTGCATAATTCAAATTTGAACTACAAGCACATGCTCCGTGCACCAAAGTTGGTTGAAAAATCACATTTGTGTCCTCGGGTGAATTTCTACCCTCCTTCCATCTATATAGGTCCTAATGCATTTTCGAGGCTAACTTTGACCAAACATTAGAGCAATAATATATGACATGCAACTTACATAAAGCATACCTTCAAATTTGTATGTCAAAGGGCTTCAATAATATAATTTTCATAGTATACATCTCATGTGCTATTAATCTTGTCAATAGTCAAGGCTGTCTTGAAAAACACATTTGGCCCTATATAGATGGATGGAGGAGTAGGTCCCATGCAAAAATGAGAATAAAATTCAAACATCTGGGCATCATGGCTCGGTCGAGAACATTGAGAAACTTGGTTTTAAATCATGAAACTTGGCATGGTGTCATGTCATGGTAGTACCATGCCGTGGTAAAAAATTTGGCGAATAGGAACAAATTTTGGTATAAACTTCTTGAAAATCAGACTTCTCTCAAGAAGGCTCGTGGTTACGAGAGGAGCGATGTCACCTTTGTGTGCAGAATTCAAATTCAAAGTTGGTTGAAAAATCACATGTGTGTCCTCGGGTAAATTTCTAGGTTCCATGCAAGAAATGGGAATGAAATTCAAAATTAGGCGTCGTGGCTGGGTTGGAAACATTGAGAAACTTAGTTTTTAATTCCTGTAAATCCAAAACACGCATGAAAATAATGAAACTTGGCTTGGTGCCATGACATGGCACCAACATCTTTGTAGTAAATTTGCAGTCCGATTTGCGGCGCACACATTAACAATCAACAAAGTCATTTTGGAACAAGTGTTGTCACGTTACAATCGGAAACACAAGTATTATTGAAACCGTGGGCGTTCTACTTACTAGTACCATTTACGTGCATACGCGTCCCATTTTTTATTAGCTAGGAGGCGCCATGCAGGTAGCTATTTAGTCTGAGGCGTGCGATCGGACCCTGCTGCGTGCTTATGGGAGGAGAGCCCTTTGACCTCCATCTGCCGTCCACCTCTCTCCCAAGGTCTCCATTAATGGCGCCCGAGCCTCTATTTAATGGCGTGGCTATGTCTCACTTTTTGAGATTTAAGAGAAAAAAGAAAATCTGAAAGCACGGATCTTGATGTAAGATCCGGCGGACCTATATAGCATCTCTGCGACTTATAGCAAGATTGATGAATATATAAGGACGATTAATTTTTTGATCAAAGAAGGGCTTGCCCTTCGATTTTCATTCTTGAAAACCACCACAATTCACAAGAAGTTCAGCACAACTCAACCTAACACAAGGACTAAAAGCTACAGTTGAAATCGCAACATCCCAAGAGGCCAACAAAGGCCAAACATCCGCGCTAGAACCCAACATTTCACAACCCGACACAATCCACATCCTAAACCGATTATTACATCAAAAGAAACCAGGAAACTGAAGGAAGCCCAGCAGCAACTAGAAGAACAACAGCGCCGGGTGCATACAGCAAGAGTTTTCTTCATTCCAGCCTTGCAACATTGATCTTCCGAGAAAGATAAGGGCGATTAATTGTCTTACATAATTAGAAAGATAATTAAAAAAGCCACATGCATTTCGCTCAGAAATACACAAGGGCAAAGAAGAAGGAAGACAAGGATCGGCTCGCTGATCTCTACTTTCTTGATGCGTTCTTGCTGCGAGGCGAGGAACTAGTCTCCTGGCGAGTGGCGATGAGCTCTTCGTGTCCTCAAGGCGCTGCTTGAGAACATCCACAGTTCCTCCACCAGCCTTTGGCGCTCGTTGCGGAGCATGTCATTCTCGTCCATAAGTTTCTTGGCGATGGCGTCGGTCCTCTTCAACAAGGCCTTTGGTCTCCTCCTGCTGAGTGCGCACCGGACGATCTTCTCCCTCGGCAGGTCGCGCTCGGCCGGAGCCTCTCATTGCCCTCCCTTAGTTGCGGATGGCGCGGGCGCCTGTTCAAATGAGGCTTTCATGTCGTCCTGCAACCTCGCCAACCGGAGATCTGATCCATCGGCTATGAGCGATCGCATGCATGCGCTTGTAATAATCGTTGCCTGCCGCGAAATTTTCCCGGGGCGCCATGGCGGTAGCGGCATATCTCTGCTACTTCAGCGGTGCTTGGCGGACCCGATCTGCTACATCGGCTGACGCGGCGGGACCTCGTCTGCTTCAGCGGTGGCGGGACCTCTGTGATGCTACTTCCCAGCGGCGGAGGACATGTCGGCTGCTCTCGCAGCAAGGCGGGACATCTCTCGTGCTTCCGCTTCCATGCTCGCCTCTCCTGGTGGCAATCTCTCGACCAGAACTCCGCTGGCCATGGCGGACGCAGAGGAAGGATCTGAATGACTTGTTTGTTTTTGTGGATGAGGAGTTGAGGAGGAATGTGCGGTCATCTTGGCATACTAGTATTTATAACCGAGTACTAATCGCTCCTAAGTGGAAACCGTTTAGGTTGTGATCGGTGTGAACAGGTTTGCAATTCAATATAGCGTGGAGTAATTTGGAATGTGACGAGGCATAAGCTCAAAATTTATTAGCGGTTCTAGTTTGAAGTGCGGCACTATTCCCGGATGGAGTACTTCTTTTCTACTCCCTCCTTTCGGTTTTATAGGGCTTATCTCAAAATTTTAGTTTTCCATTTATAAGGCTCAATTTGGTTGTTCCCCAACACATGTTCAGATTCAAGGTGCATTAAATCATTGCATGCAAGTATTAAGAAAATTGACCAATGCATGCATGCATTACAATTAATGCATTGATAAACATAATTTTTGAGAAAACAAGAGCATTAATTAGGTGCTTTTGCAAACTACAAAAATATTCCACCACTCACCATCTTGGTTGGTGAGATTTTTGAATAAGCCCTATAAACCGGAAAGGAGGAATCTGCTTTGTGTCGTGCAATAAGCTGCACACGTCGTATACATATCTTACGGTTAATGGGGTGTTAAACAAGAATAGCCATGTGGCGAGCTCTAGGCTAGTCTTTTTTCAGGCGCATTAAACCTATCTCTCGGGACTTCTACGCACCATCGTGCCACCCACAAAAACTTGTACTCGAGTTTAGTAAGTACTCCGTATAATATAAAACAATTTTGACACTAATGTAGTGTCAGCGTTCTTATATTATCGAGAAATCGATCTAGAAGAAGAGTGGCATGCCTACTCGTCCTCACACCTGTCAGTTTTTTCTCGAAAAGGAGGATGATGACCCCGACCTCTGCATCAGGAGTCACACATGCATCTGTAGCTCACAATTGTAGTGTTCTCAACCATCCGATTGGCTCTATCATGGATGTACCTATATACTAAAACATGTCTAGATACATCTATATTTTGACAAATGGAAGGCATGTATTGTGGAGCGGAGGAGTGCTTGTCATCAAAATGGATAAAAGGGGCGTATCTAGAACTAAAATATGTCTACATACATCTCCTTTTATCCATTTTGATGACAAGTAGTACTTCTTACCCAAAGGAACTTTATATCCAACAGACACAAAATATCCGTTCATTGTTGGAAATTCTGATCGATGTCAAGTAATTGCTGCATCGCTACCAAAACCACCATTTCTTAAGCTAAAGTAGACCAAGGTAATCCCTATATTAGCATATTACTAAGATAAGCAGAAGGCCTTTGTAGAAACATTTAGGGCGTGAGCTTGTCAATCTGAATGTGGAGGACACAAGCTTAGCCCGGCCAGTAGCTTAGGCGGAGCTGTCAAGAAGGTCAGCTCCTGCGTCGGCGTCGCCGGGATCCTTGCTTCTTGTCACCTCCATTTCCACCTTGGCGGCGTCGGTCGTGCCTTTGGGCTCCCCGTGAACCGTTCGCCCACAACTTAGCCGCGTAGTGCGGCGGTGGGGCGCCCCGCTACGTCACGACGGCCCGACGGCGGTGATAAGCGCGCCCGATGTCGAGCACACCGCCGACCAAGAAAAATGCGGCGGTCCTCCTCCGCGAACAGCAAGAGTCGTGGCTCGGCGGTGGCACTGCGGCTGGAGCACCTTGCCATCTTGGATCCGTGCGCGAGCATGGGATCTGTGCGGTGCTGATGTGGTGGTAGGCGCCGGTGGCGACGAACGCCGTGGCCATGAGGCAGACGCAGGGCATTTGCGAGGGCGGCGGACACGCTCTACGGTGATCGGCGAGCTTGTGGTAAGTGGCGTAGAGCCCACAGCCTTCGTGCGGGCACTCCACCCTCACCGATGAAAAGCGGAGTCCACCGCCGTGTTCCATGCGTCGAAGCCACTGGCGCTTCGCGCCACAGCGCTGCCGCTGGTTCCAGGCGCTCGGCGCGGCGATCCGCGCAGGCAGTGCCCTCCTTGCCTGCAGAAATCAATCGAACAACACATCAATCAGAAACCTGCACCTTGCTCAATCAGCGAGCAGGCGAGGTGTATTGAACCTCATACCTTTGGGCGTCAAAGGCGGAGGCACAAGGGGCAGTGGAGCACGGTGAGGTCCGCCGAGACCTTAGAGAGCTCCATCGTCGGGTCATGTTCGATGCTGCATGATCTCGCCCTCCTCGTGCACAACCATCTCTCGACTTGGGCGAGGTATTACAAAGCTTTACCGTCACATATTTTATACTACTTCAAGGTGCATTAAATCAACACATGCAAGTATCAAAAGAGAGTCACGGCATGCATGCATGCGTTGTAATTAATGCATCGGTAGCGCAAATTATTGAAATATATCAGTGCGGTGCTTTGATGTGTCGCCTCAACTTGTACATCAACGAGAAGTTTGATTATCCTCTCCCTCGCGGACTTAACTGCACCTGCCTTTGGTGTATGACAGGTTGGACACACACACTGTCGGGCCCATCATCATACGCATAAGGCAGGGCGTCCTCCCTCGCCCATGGCGTGGTGGCTGGCAGTGGCAAGACTAGGAGAAGCTTTACGCTGCGCTCTCCCTCCCCTTGTGGTGGACATGCAGCAGTTCAATCGGTGTCGGATGGCGAAGCGTCTTGTAATACTCCTCCGGTCGAGTAGTACTCCATCATTGTTCGACTTCGAAAGCGAAGAGCCAAGCGCAGCCGGACTCGTGTGGCAGTTTCATGTGTAGAGTAGTCTAGGATGGCGTGTACGTGCACGTAAGCTTAAAATCGTTGAATTCGGCTCCATGCTATGTGGCCGTCTCGAAGTTTTTAAAAAATTAAAATAGTCTTACGGCCCTACTTGTCACCACTGGTGATTGTAGTTTACCGCTCATCTGGTCAAGACAAGAATATATATTTTAATTTGTTTTTTTGAAAGGGGGACTCGGCCTTTGCATCGAGCGATGCATATGGCCACATATATTTTAATTTGTGGTGGGTAAATGTTAGACTTTGCAGCAAATATATTGTACAACTGCGGGTCTTTCAGTAAGTTTAGAGGCAAGCATGTGGGGCGGTGCTATGATGTGTCGCGTCAACTTCGTTCTTGAGGAGAAGCTTTGATTTTTACTACGCCTTCTCCCTAGCCCATGCATACGGTTGCTTTCATAAGCGAGGACATGCTTTTGGTTAGGAGGTGTTTGTTTCGAGGACTTTTGTGTAGGGACTAGAAAAAGTCCCTCTTAGAATTTTACCAAGCGGGAGGGACTTTTTAGGGACTAGACTAAACATTTGGGACTAAATGAAGACTCTCAAGGAGAGTCTTTTTGGAACTTTGGGACTTTCCAACAATGCCCTCCATGCATCCATTGGCCGCCACCCCATGGTGTTGTTTGATTGTTATTTTTCTATATACTAGGGGCAACATGGTCATTTAATAACCTCTAGGAAGGGACTAGGGACTTTTTAGTCTCTGGAACAAACAGGGAGGGACTTTTTAGGGACTAGGGACTTTTTAGTTGGGACTAGAAAAAGTCCTAGGACTTATAGACAAACAGGGCCTTAGTAGTACTTCTACGAGCAAGTACAATAAGGTGATGTAAGTGAGGCTGTAAGACATTAAATATTATATTCTTGCTTACTTGGAAGAGAAGAGGAGAGAGTAGAAAGCGGGCTACTAATTAACAACCCATTCAAGCCGTGCTCCTAGGTACTGTGAGAAAGTGGTGTGGGCCATGTATCAACAAAGTAGTACATATTTATATCGAGCTATTGTACTTGTTGGCTATAAAGCTTGACTATATGTGACATGGCAACATCATATAGCCAGCATGACTATATTGTTAACCATGCTCTACAACAAGCTATCCGTCCGCTTCGCGGTGGACGGACATGCAGCGATGGATTCGACCTTTGTAAGCGATAGTAGTAACATCATTGTTAGATCTCTCGAAGAAGCGAAGAGCCAAGCGCAACACGAGCGTTGCGATTCGCGAACATTGGACACGCATATAGCCAGAGCTCTTGCATGAGACAAAATTGCTATGTGAGCCCACTATTGTACTAATCGTACAACTACTTGCTAGTATAATACTGTAAACCGAGAAGGAAGTATTTGCCCTTCTAGAGATTTCAACAAGTGACTAGACTACACAGGGCAATTACATATGGAGCAAAATGAGTGAATCTGCATCGTAAATAAATCGTACTAGTTCTATCGTTTTCCTCTCGAGGTGCACAATATTGAGTATCTTGACTAGTCTCTTTTTGACTGCGCATTTATGTTTTTGACACAGTCTGAGGCCATAGAGCTCATATACTGCGCATACTCTCACCCCTATGAGCGCACACAAACCGACACTATCATCTTGAAATTTACAAAGTCACCATAGGCACCTCGTCGTCGGCGGGTCCATAGGTGCTTCAATGCCAAGGAGGGAGGGTAGCGGTTCCCGAGACATTGAGCAGTCGATGATGCATCCTCAATTACATGCGAGGAGAATTAATGGAGAAGCGAGAATAGAGCGGCACGATGTGAATGCAAGCGAGTTTGGACTCTCATATAATAAAGAGCGCCCACCACCAAACCATCTACTCCCAAGTCTCTGCGCAACATTGCTCACTCCAATCCAAGACCAAGTGACGAAGCCACAAGCACCTATGGAGGCGATGGGCCAGCGGCGGCGATCGGGTGTGCCAAATCATCCAAAGCGGCGGCCTGCGGCCCACAGCGCAGCGTTCGACGATCTTTGGCATTTGCGAGCATCGTAGCCCTCGCCGGCGCCCGGCTTCACCTCTCGCATGGGCGACATGATGGTCAACTCCATCCGCAAGTTCACGCCGTCAAAGCGTTGCAGACGACCTTGTCGTCTTGCTCCACCAGCGCCAGGCGCCTCATTACCTGCCACCCTCATCGGCCTCCATGGTGGCGAACTCTTTCAAGCCACGGTGGCCCTGCTGAGTGCGGAGGTCATAGCGAAGAATGTGCACCTCGAGGCGTACCGCATTTCGCGTGGCGCCTCGCCATACAAAAACCGTCGACACTGCACATCCACGTCTACAAGGAAATCGTCTACATAGGCCACTACAAGGCAGCGAGGCGAAAAGCGTTGGCCTTCTTCCAGTGGCTGGAATCTTTGGGCGCCATTGTTGAAGCACGTCGACCTGGCCCACAACCCCGCTGCTACTTAGGCGCCGTTTGGTGGGCGGCGCCACGGAGTCGAGGAGGTGGGCGTCGTCGATGGATGCATCTCTTCTTCTTGCCTCCTGTAACCAACCTTTGCATCGCCTCGTGGCCTTAATGTTTTATTATATAGTACTCCCTCCGTTCCCAAATATAAGTCTTTCTAAAGATTCCAGCAAGTGACTACTACATATGGAGCAAAATGAGTGAATCTACACTCTAAACTATGTCTACATACACATATGTTGTATTCCATTGAAATAGTATCTAAAAAGGCTTATATTTTATGAGCGGAGGGTATATGGCACATTATTCCAGTCATAACATTTTCACTATGAGGTGGGGCCGATGTGACGTTTAGAATTAGAAGAAAGAAATGAGGAGGAGTTAGCTTTATGCATGTACAGACATTTGTTGTCGAGATGGGACTCGTGTTTATAGAATAAAGTCTTGAGCACTCGTGCCTCTTTTTGAGGAAAAATTAATCGTATGTCTAGTAGTACCACTAGTTGGGTGCGTCGACCTATAGATGTCATCACCTTAGGTCTCCTTTTGAACCCATGCGGCTATGCTTCACAGTACATATTTTTTCACGCATTTATCCTCCTATATGTACTCCTAGGCTATTTCACGTGCTCCCATTAAGCCTACATGTGGGACAAAGAGCATCTGGGTCGTAGTGCATGCTGCGACTCGGAGCATATGCTTGGGGTACTTTACATTTCGAACCTCACGAATTACATACAAACCCCGAAGAAGAATAAATAAATGAATGAATTACTACATGAAACGGATTATTTTCGTGGAAACGAACACGTTCATTAAATTTTGGACATAACACGTTTATAAAAATGGCCGAACCTAAACCAGTCTAAGGGCCTCTTTGATTTTTCCATAAAAAGGCCTCTTTGATTCATGAGGATACTAAAACACGAGGAATGGGGAAAGTATGATGGCGATGAACCGAGGCGAGGAGAACTCTAACTCAGTTAGAGGTTAGAGTTAGATTCTAACCTAAACTAACTCTAAACCAAAGAGGTGTATGGATGGCAAGGTTAGATTGACAATAAATGCTCTATCTCAATCATTTGACTACTTTGGACCCTATTTCTGCGGATTTGGAGGTGCTTGGATGCGTTTTAATTCCATGACTAAAAGTAGTGGGACTAAAACTTGCTAACCTCACCCATGCTTGGATCCAAATAGTAAAGAGACTAAAATAAAGTTAATGAGCATTTATTATCCTCAAACCCTCAATCCAGAACTTGCCTGTGTTAAGGAGAGGAGTTAAATGGCGAGAGAGAGGAATAATCCACATTTTAGTAGGCGCAATCTTAGATGAGCTTAAAGAGTGGAACTTAGCTTTTAGCGGTGTTGGAGGTTTACAACGTTTTGTGAGACATTAGCCTAGGGTTATTTAGTTGGAGTGGGTGCTCCATGTTGGTGTTAGCATCAGCGTGTGGAATCTTGTAAATTGTGTTCTCCTTCTTCTATAAAAAAATACAGATGCAGCGATTGCGTACTCTTGAAAAAAAACATTTTAGTAGGGGTACCTGACTAAATTTTTAGTCTCAAGACTAGTTTTAGCCCCTCTTTAGTCGGGGTGCTTGGAACTTTAGCCTCTTAAAGAGACTATTTTTAGTCAGAGACTAAAATAAGTCCCTTGGATCCAAGCACCCTCTTGGGTGTGGCCGACTCTTACGTGGCCTCCTCCGCTCACAATTGACATAAATGAACCATCTATACAAATCAAGCATGCAAAACATGATAATTTTACTTTGTCCATACAAATGATATATCCACTTAAACATACAAGTAGTCAATCAAGCTACAAAATAAAAACACTTCATGAAACAAAGAATGAGCTAACTCATCATGGAAGTCATTCACGATAGGGAGGGCCGGAGCCCCTCACGCTTGAGGGAGGAGCTTCGCCATCGTGCGCTCTGGAGGAATGCTCTATAGAGCCCAAGCCAGGGAACCTCCGTGGCTTTGGCCCTTGCGAGTTGAGGTCGACAACACGGCATGGGTAGACGCTTGCCACCGGCACGCTTGCCATGCAAGCCTGTAACTAAAATACCAGTGAACTTAATCTTTGGGCCTCTAGAAATAATGCAAACACTGTAACTAAAATACCTAGAAAGGTGAATTGAATCTTTGGGCCTCTAGAAATAATGCAAGCTGAAGTGAAATACCTAGAAAGGTGAAGCATCTTTGGGCCTCTGAAATACCTAGAAAGGTGAACTGAATCTTTGGGCCTCTAGAAATAATGCAAGCCTGAAATTGAAAAGCTGAAATACCTAGAAAGGTGAACTGAATCTTTGGGCCTCTAGAAATAATGCAAGCTCTAAGAAACTGAAATACCTAGAAAGGTGAACTGAATCTTTGGGCCTCTAGAAATAATACAAGCACAGAAATTGAAATACCTATAAAGGTTGAGCTGAATCTTTGGGCCTCTAGAAATAATGCAAGCTGAAATTGAGATACCTAGAAAGGTGACACTGAATCTTTGGGCCTCTAGAAAGATTTATTTATGCCTCCTCAAGCAGCATCAAACAATTCCATGCATGCCACAAATCTATACCAAGTTTGATCGGGATCTACTTTTCCAGATCAGAATTAGCTAGAGCAAGCAAGATCAATGATATGGCCGTGAGGCAGAGAAGGAGCGAACAAACTCACCCCTCTCGCGACCTCCACCCAGTGAATCTTGCATGTGAGAGGAGAAACGGTAGTGAAGGGGGTGAAACCTTGAGCCGGAGGAGTAAGCGGAGGCCGAAGGAGAGGGCGGAGAGAGAGAGCGCAGGCGAGAGGCGGACCTATGGGGGAGGAGGAGAAGTTCATGCGAGGAGAGCGATCTGGTGCGAGGCGGGGAGATTTTTTAGTTCTCTTTTAGTGGGCCGAGGATAACTTCCCAATTAGAACCTCTCCACGGGCTAGTTTTTTTAGCTGGGTTAGAGCAAACTAGCTCAAACTAACCCTCTTGTTTGATAATTTGAGGCTATTTCAACCCAAACTAGCTCTAACTTCGAGGATCCAAACAAGAGGGTGTTACTGTACATGCTCTGGTGTGGACCGTAGCACATTGTTTTTATGGCCATATCACCACATTGTTTTTCTCACTATTTGGTTCCTTTGGAGCTCTTTGTGGTTTTCCCTCCCAAGGGCCCTGAAACTTCCCCGATTTTATGACTGAAACGACATTCGCCCTTTTTAACCCGAAGTGGGGAAAATGAATTCGTGTTGCAAAATTAAAGGGGGCAAAGGGGGTAAAATCCGCCCAATTCCCTCTACTCAAACTAACCAAACCAGGTAAAAAGGGCCTATCCCTTTTAAAGCGTCCTATGAAGGGTCCTCCGGTGGCCCCTTCAAAGCGGCGGGAAAAAACCCCCGGGGATTAATTCCTTTTTTAAAAACTTAATTTCCCGGGAGGGGCAAAAAATATGGTTTTTAAGTTTGGGTAATTTGGTAGTTTAAAATCCAAGGCAAGGGTTCCCTAAATTTGGAAAAACCTCCACGGGTTTTTTTTTTGCCCGGGTTTAGGCAATAACCCTTTTAAAAGCTCACAAAAAGATCTATAACAAAATTTATATTAAGGGTTAAAAATTTTTTCCCCGGTGGCCAGGTACCCGGGGACAAAGAAACGGGGAGGAAAATCCAAATTTGGGTTTAAAAAAGGGCAATGGGTGTTGGGGGTGCCAAATTTAAACCCGGGGCCGTGGGCCCGGGGGTGATGTTGGAGAGAATTGGGAAGGAGTGGTTGGATTATTTGGAAGTCCAACCTTTTGTAAAATTAAATTTTTCGTGATTTACATGGCCTTTACGGGTTTGGCAAAAAATTTTCCCTTTTTGATTTGGATATAATTACAAAAAAGTTTTGCATTAGGAATATCAATTGCTTTTACAAAACCCTTTGTTAACCGGGGAAACCCATTTCAAGAACCGAAATTTTAAAAATTTTTTTTTAAAAAAAAAAAAAAAGGGGGGGGGTTTTTGGGGTTTTTGAATGGGGGGGGGCGGGGAAATGGGGGGGGGGAGGGCCCACCTATGAGATTTTCTTATTCCCGTTTAATTTAGCTGGGTTTGGGGAAGATAATATTAAAGGTGGGTTCTTTTGTAAAATTTCTTTTTTCTTTATCCTCGGATATAACAACGGGTTTAACAAATCGGGCCACCATTTGCCCGTTTTAAAATAAGTTGTTAGAGTAGGGTCATTCCAAGCTTTCCGCCGGGAAACCCGTCGGACCCCACCCTCCCCTGCCCTGCCCCCTACAAAAGCCGGGGCCCCAAAACCCTCCCTCCAATTGAAAATATTCGACTTGGCAAAAATCGACCCGTATTTTTTACCCTGGGGTTTTTCAATAATGGAGGGGGGCCCAAGTCAAACTAATTATATAGTAAAGGGAAATACTATGCATTAAATAAGGCTTTTTTTAACCCCAAAAAAAGGTTTTGGGGAAAAGAAATATCCAAATATGGTTGAGGGGGGCCGTTTCAGGTTCTTTTAATTTTCCGGATTAAAAAGAAGGGACGACTTTTTTTTAAAATGGAAGTGGGGGAGGCGGTTGTTAAAGGAAAAATGCTGTTCACCGGGTGGTTTGAAGGGCCCCCCTGGGAGGGCCGATTTGCCCTCCTTTTGCCTGGGAGTTACCCCTTTTTCCCCCGGTATTGTCCCAATGAAAGCCGAAATGCGCCCTCAATAATTCGGGACCCTTTTTTCTGCCCCCCTGTCGCATTCACTTTTCCCCTGTTTAAAGTAAATTTTAGTATTATTAGAGGTAAAGCTACTTCATGCATTGAATCTAGGGCTTTGTTCAAACAAGAAGAAAGGGAAAGTTGTAGCATGAATCTAGGACTTGATTCAAAGGAAATAATATGGTGAAAGTAGTAGAACCGGATACCCGGGGTCTCTTGGTTGAAAAAATAATGGGAAAAGCCGGTTACAAAGGGATAAGGAACAGATCTATTTTGGTTGAAAAAAGGATAGGAAAGTGGGGTGGTGGAAAGTCAGGTATGTCCAGGATTAGATTTTTGCCATCACATAGTAAAAGGTCTCGAGGTTAGATTTGCCCCTCACATAGTAAATCTCGAGTTAGATTTGCCCCTCACATAGTAAAGGTCTCGAGGTTAGATTTGATGCCCTCAATAGTAAAGGTCTCGGTTAGATTTGCCCCCACATAGTAAAAGGTCTCGAGTTAGATTTTTTGCCCTCACATAGTACAAGGCTCGGGTTAGGTTTGCTGCCCTCACATAGCATGAACAAACTCGGCATCACCACTTTATGCCTCCTTGTAGGTACATTGTCGTCGTCTCTTTTCATGTCCTTATACCAACCTTTTCTTGTTGTTAATGTGGGCATGTAAAATGGCGATCCTGCTTTGTTACCTTAGGGACATGTCTAACCGGTGTTATTGTTAATCTAATGCCTCCGGTGATAAGATGCAATTTTGTGTTACAAATGGCACTCCTGCCTTTTTGTTGATTAATGTTGGTAACATAAGCATTCCGGGCGTTTAAAATTTCTATTCCTTGCTTGATTGCCATGAACATAATTAAGATGCTTCTTTTCATTTTGTATATGTTTCATATATTCTTATTGACCAACCTTTTTTTACTTTCTATCTTTTTGTGCGGATAGGGATATCCATTTCACCTTTTATTGTGACCTTTTGGTGAACTACACAAAACACTTTTTTGGAATGAGTGCTTGTGCGGTTCAACTAAAATTCACGTGGGAAACATTTCTCAATTTTGGTGGTTGCCAAAATGGTGATTGGGTTTCAAAATCTCCGTCAAGTTCTTTGGTAATCTCGTGCAACATTTTATTAGCCTTTGCAAGATGGAGGCCGTCACCACAATGGAACTTTATTTTAGTGGAACGCCAAAAGGATAAAAATTTAGTTGCACCTTACATGGCGGACAACCAACCTTAATGTTCCTCAATTTTAGTGCAACTACTAAAGAAGAACCTGACTCACAAGAGCAAGTACTTCTTGCTAGTGAATGATGCAATCTTTGCTTCATTTGGTGAACTGGAAAAAAGGCATGAATTGAATCATGGAACTCAGGGCCTCATCCAAGTAAATTTGGAGGTTGAGTTCAAGGAGGCCGCTAAAAAGCGAAATCATGCTCTTGTCTCCTTGTTTGTGATGTGCAAACAGGAATACTCTCTAAGATGTTGTGGGTCCAAGCATTTGCCAAGTTCTTGATTGTATGACATGGCTAGCCAAGATGGATTTAATCCCGATATTCACTTTATCAAAAGGCTCTAATGGGTTGGTTACGAATCTTGCAAGTGGGAATCGATGAGATGTGTAGGCATCTTTGTTGTACTTATTATTTGAATCTTATTTGTTGGTTGAATCTTGCAAGCTGGGAATCAATGAGATGTGTAGGCATCTTTGTTGTACTTATTATTTGGATCTTATTTGTTGGTTACGAATCTTGCAAGTTGGGAATCAATGAGATGTGTAGGCATCTTTGTTGTACTTATTATTTGGATCTTATTTGTTGGTTACGAATCTTGCAAAAGGGAAACCGGGGCATGATGATTGAGAGGACAACAACCATAACAAACAATTCAAACTTGGTAGTATTATCTTTGTGAAAGTCGACAAATGTCTTTGATCATTAATGCGTCCGAGAATAATAATTCTAATTGTTGTGCATGTTGATCTGTGGCCGATAGAGCCGGGAATGCATTGCTTGTTTTAAGTATAAATTTCTATTAAAGCTAATTAAATTTAAGTAAAGTGACCACTAACTCCTGTTATTCGTCCAATCTGAGACCCTTCGTGAACCGGCGTGTGGCGGAGTAGGTTTCTTAATGGAAGGGTTTGAATGCGAGGTGCATCTTCTGCCGGGTGCAGCGGACGAGGGAGGGTTGCTTGTTGCCGCATGTACACACTGCTTCTTGTTGAATCCTTTAAAAAGCTGGCAACTTGTCGGGGGAGCAGGGGTCCCCGAACTTGCTGGTGGCCCCTTGGGCGTGGCTCAAAGGAGGCCCGGAACAGCCCATCCATCAGCCAAAGCTCAAGACCCTCCGGAGGGGCCAAGCCTCTGAGGCGGAGGCGAGGAGCTTCCTCGGGCCGGCCTCGTTAGGCTGCTCATGAGGGGGGAGTTCAAAGGCGGGGCCTCCGGAGGTGTCCATGGCCAAGCCATGACGTCGAGGCGCCGGTCGGGCGCCCGGCCCGCCGGCGATCCTCCCTTTCCTCTTTGGTGCAAAGAGGCAAAGCGCGGGGAGCATCATAAAAGGCATCCTTTGATTGCAACAAGACCAAGACCAATAGCCGGGAAGGGAGTCATCGTGGAGCCCAAGCGGGCGTCATCACGAGCCTTTGGGGCGAGGACCAACTTTAGTCGGGATAAGTGTACCCGTTGTTCCCCTTAAAATGGCCAATTGTTGGCGCCCTTCCCGCTCAATATTTGGGAAGAGGCCGGGGCCTTCGCCTATAAATAGGAATAGCCACACTCAGGCGGGGGATCGAAAGGATCGGCATCTAGATCAAGGAGAAAAAGAGATCGAGAATCCTCACCAAGGAACCGGTAGCTAGGCGACCAAACACCACCTAGCAGTTCATCACCACGCCAAAAAAAGACCCTCGGAGGTTGTTCTCCTTTCTTGTTCCTCATCAGCCCAAGAGGCAATCCGCCACACCACAAACTAGAATAGGGTTATTACACCTAGATGGCCGAACTAGTATAAATCTTGTGTCTCTTGTGCTTTATTCGTTAGTAGTTTAGGTCCCTGCGATTTTCGAGTCCGAGGCGGTGGAGGTCGGATCTCCGCCGGCACCCGGTGTTGAACCTCAAAGTGCGGAACCCAAATCCGACATTTGGGCGCCCGGTAAATGGCGGAATCGCTTTTCGCCTCGTTCTTCCCGACCACCAAGCCATGTCGGCGCCCGTCGGGCGCGCCGGCGCCGAGCCGCCCTCGCCTCCCATGTCGCCCAGACAGCTCCGTCGGGGGCCCCTCGTCGTTCCCCGTCACCTACCGTCCGCCGCCACCGGCCCGGCGAAACGGCAACAACATCGTCCCACCCGTCCATGGCGGGGCGGCCGCCACCGCCCGCCGCCACCCCAGCCTCTCTTCCCCGCGCCCATGGGCCCGGAAACCCGAGCTGCACTCATCGCGCAAGCAGGCTCCTGCGCTACCGCCCGTCGGCAGCGTCTATGAAGAAAAGCTCGGCCAAGTCGCCGAGCTCGTCCGTCTTTTGGAGGCGCCCTCGTCGTCATCTCGCTCCCGCCCATTGAGCGATAAACTCCTGGCGCCTCGGCCGCCTCCTCCTCAAGCGCCCAGCCCCAAAGCGCGAGTCCCGGCGGAACCTGTTCCAGGGGCCCAGCCAAGAAGGAAAGCTGTCAAAGTTCCTCGCCCGCAGAAGGCTGCCCGGCGCTCCCGCTCCGGCCGGTCAAGACCCTGCTGCCCCCCGGCAGGGCAGGAAACCCAAGGAAAGCTCTCTGCCGTCCAGGGCCCCAGCCCCGGCCGGGCCGCCGCCCTTCCACCTCAAGGCTTTGCTTGGACGTCGCGTAGCCCGCCAAGTTCAAGCGGACCCCTCCCTCGCTCCGATGGCCTCGGCCCTTGAGTTCCTCGGCCTCTGAGCTGGGCATCAAACTATAGAGGGGATGAAAAGGTCATGGAATTGGTTTCCCATGGGCTCAAGGATGGGGCCCTTTTGGCTCCTGAATCGGCCCCAGGCATGATCTCTTCCGGGCCGAGATCGTCCGCTTCATCGCCAACTTCAAGGTACTCATGACCGGCCACCCGCCCGTGGCGACATCACGCCGAATCAAGCGGCAGCGGAAACCCCAAAAAGTACATCCGGGCTTCAACAAAGCGCGCCTCCAAGATCCCGGGAGTAGCGGAGGCCATCATCTCTTCCTTCTCCGTGGTCCGGGGCGTCAAGATGAAGGAAGGAAATGGCGATGCATGAATCTTGCCCCCGGGCTGTTCAACTTGGCGACCAAGTGCGCGAGGAAGGAGGCGCCTCTCCCTCTCGAGCTGCCTTGGGATCCGAAGAAGTCAAGGCCAGGGCGTGAAGCGCAAGGGGGCTGCCTTTTGGCGAACCGGACACCAAGCGGATCAGCCCAATCCTCCAAGGGCAGCAGGGTACTCGTGTACCATGACCTCCACCCCAACACCAATGAATGTCAAGAGCTCCGGGCCGTCTTGAAGGGGTGGGAGGCCATGGCCTGGCCCAGGGGGCCTCTGACGGAGGAGGAAGGAATGCAGGGGCCCAGGGAAGACCAGCGGCCCCGCCAAGGTGGCGACCAACCTCCCGAGGACCGCTGGCAAGACCCACCTCATGGGGGGGGCTGGAGATCAGCCTCACGAGGATCGCCATAAGAGACGCAGGCCTCCCTCCGCTGCCGCCCGCCAGAGAGAATCGAGGCCGTCATGTCGGGGCGAGGGGGGTGGGGCTTCCAGGCAGCGTCGATCGCTTTGCATCTGGGGCGGGCCCAAGCCCAGCCTCTCAGGCGCATCTTCAGCGGTTAGCCATGATGAATGCATTCCTCCCAAGCTCGAGTCCACGCGTCCTCTCGGGTGGTGGCGTGCGCCATCACGTTTAGCTCAGCGGACCAGCTCAAATCGCAGCCCACGGTCGGAGTTCTACCGATGCTTTGTTCCCCAATCATCACAATATGCTAGTCACCAAGACCCTCGCCGGCGGTGGAGCAGGGCTCAACGTCCTGTCCATCAGAAACATTCAGCAATCTCCAAGTGCCTTCTGATCGACTTTAGCCAGCCAAGCCTTTCTCTGGAGTCACAAGCGGCTCCACGGTCCCGATCGGGCAGGTCCGCCTTCCTGTCACCTTCGGGGCTCGCGACAACTACCACACGAGCTCGCCGACTTGGCGTCGCCCACGTTACGCTGCCGTCTGGCGCCATCCTTGGATACCCAGCGATGGCCAAATTCATCAGCCGTAACCCACCATGGTTCTAGCGTCCTTAAGATGCCGAGGCGGCGGGGTCATCACGGTGCCACTGTGAAGAGAGAGATGACCTTGATGCACCACAGGCGAGCCTTCGGGCCGCCGCGCTGAGAGACCCAGACCACAGCGGCGAGAGGCCTCCAGAGGCGCGCACCCAGAAAAAGACATCGACCGGCCCGGCTCCTCAAGAGATAGGCCCCTCGGGGCCCGCACCGGCGAGAGGAGCCTCCTTCCATCGCATAGCAAGCGGCCAGGCGCCCTCCTCGAGCGGGGCTCGGTGGCTCTCCCTGGAGACCGCCGACCTCGCCAAGGTCTCAAGGGGCGCTTGGGCACCGACGTGGGCGTGTTTGAAGCACGTTCCATAAGCGGGGAGCAAAGGCAAGGAGGCCGAACCCTCGGGAGTTCGTCGGCAAGGCCATTCAAGAACTCACAGTCAAGGGTCATGAGGGGCCGCCGCCTGCCCGTGTGGCCCCCATCCGGGCGAGATGGTGGGCTGCAGCGTCTGCATCGGCGTGCCAGGGCTCAGCAGGCCGCATCTCAAGCGCCTCTGGCCCTCACAGTGGAAAGTTGCGAGTCCGCCCCAGCTACGTCGCATGCCTTCACGGGCTGTTAAGCAGGCTGCTGCTGGCGTCTCATGAGACCATCTGGGCTCAAGAGGTCGAGACACGCCGCAGCCTGGCGGAGATGGAGATGGCCCCCAGGCACGCCAGGCGCCTCGGAGCCTCCCGAGGCCCCTGGGCACAGGGGCTTGTGAGATCGGCTCACTTGCCCACAGTCTGCTGCACCAGCACCCCCTAGTCCCCAACATCACGGTGACATCTTTAAGTTTACGTTTAGGTGGGGGCGCCTTAGGGCGCATTATTCCCGGGCCACGTGGGTCAAGTCCTGCGGCATGTATCCCTTTTATTTCATGTCATTAGCTTATCTGTTGGGGGTGCCCCTCGGGTGCATCATCCCAAATCGCTTAGGCCAGTCCGCTGGCATGTATCCTTCTTGCGTTTTCCTTAGGATTATGCTCTCGTTCCACCATGCTTGTTATTTGGTACCTTTTCTGGGTGGCGGAATCTTGCACGTTAAAGGGGGGTGCACGAGCGCATCGCGACTCGGGGCTCCTACGGCTCTCGGCCCTCACCCTCTGGTCTTGTCCATGGCATCACGATCGGCTTGCGGCGGCAATGTGAGACCAGCGAAGCCGGGACCGAGGGCGTGAGAGTTTCGTCATCAACCCAGCTACCTGCGTTAAAGGGGGGTGCACGAGCATCGCGACTCGGGCTCCTACCGGCTCTCGGCCCTCACCCTCTGGTCTTGTCCATGGCATGCGACACAGCTTGCCGGTGACAGGTGAACCAGCCGAGCAGGACGGGAGGGCGTAGAGTTTGTCATCCAACCCGGCTTACCCGCGTTAAAGGGGTGCACGAGCATCGCGACTCGAGGCTCTACGGCTCTCCGGCCCTCACCCTCTGGTCTTGTCCATGGCATGCGACACTGCTTGCGGTGACAGTTGAACCAGCCGGAAGCCCGGGACCGAAGGCGGAAGAGTTGCGTCATCTAATCCATCTTAAGCGTTAAAGGGGGTGCACGAGCATCAGCGACTCGGGGCTCTCGGCTCTCGGCCCTCACCCTCTGGTCTTGTCCATGGCATAGCGACTGGCTTGCGGCGGCGGCTGAGATCAGCCCGAGGCGGGACCGAAAGCGTGAAACCGGCATCGGCCAAATTGCGAGGAACATACTCGAAGATAAAGCCGAGCTAGAGCGCAACCGCCTTGAGTAGGGCCGGTGAGTCAGCTGGCTCCACGGGTGCCCAGATACACCTCGTCCCGCCCTACCGTGCCAGCCACGTGTCGGGTGGGGTGCCTGCTCCCGAGGGCTCCTCGGAGACCCCCACGTTCAGTGGAAGCACCATGCTCCTTGGTTGGCTGGCCTTTGCTTAGGAGAGGCTATGCCCGTCACGCATGAGCGCTATGCTCAGCTGGTGATAAACAAGCTGAGGTGGCCGCGGGTCGCATCAACCTCGGGGAGCCAGGCTCGAGTGTCGGCCTCGTCGCGCGCCTCCCTCGGGGCGGCGCTTGTGAGGCTGGGCTGAGGGCTGCTTGCCTGAGTCACGCCCGACGCCGCCGCACCCAGCCGAACCCCTCGGGCCTGTTGTCCTGCGTCACTCCCGGGCGGAGCCAAGGTACGAATGTCGTTTGGCGTCGAGGGACTCTTGAGCATCGCGACTCGGGACCCTAAGCGGTCACGTAGCCCCTCACCCTTAGTTCGAAAGGCTAACGGCGGTTGAGGTATCTTGTGAGGGCAGGCTCTGCGGGCGTGAGCAGTGGATCCGCCCGTCTCACCTCCCTACTTGTTGTTTGTAGCGCCAAGGGGACTCTGAGCATCGCGACTCAGGAGGCCTAACTTGTCACATAGCCCTCACTCCTTGGTCCCGTCCTGGTTTAAATCGGGGCTAACTTGGGCGGCTGAGGTATCTGCAGGGCAGGCTCTGCGGCGTAGAACATAAGCAAGTAGGAGGCACAAATTTCAAGGAATTCAAAAGCAAATATTACAGTCCACACTGTTATCGCCATACCAAATGCAAGTTTAAATGCCTCCTCGAGGCATGATACATTCTTGAGGAATTAAAAAGCAAGGCAGGAGCCTGGTCGGTCACTTGCCGGGTGGTGGAGCAGCGAGGTGGGCTCGCCTCGTGAAGCGGGGCGGCAGCGCCTCGCCCGGCTTAGTCTTGAGGCCGGAACTTCCCATGAGCCTCCGTGACCCTTCCACAGCCTCGGCGTGGCAGCTATGCTCGCCGCCAGCTTAGGCTCTAGCAGGTTGTCCATGTCGTATTTGGGATCGCGAAGATAGATGTGGGTGAGGATCGCGTCGGTGCATGAAGACAAGACCGCAGCGCCTCGGCCTCGGTAGTGGGGCCAAGACCAGGAGACATCTTCAAGGCGCGAACCAGGAAGGAAAGCAGCTTGGCGGGGCCGTCCTCTGCGTCGGCGATGGGCTCTCGAGGCCGCTATCGTAAAAGCTCCCTCGGCAAGCGCGAGCCTTCACCTCCATATCCATGAAGGCCCGCGATCTTGGCAGAACCCGCGCCTTGCCCTCGGCTCGACCCTCCTCGCCTCCGGCTCATGCTCCAGCCGCCCTGGCCGGTCCGGCGCTTCTTCAGCTTAGCCTCCCGGTCGCCAGGCGGCGCCTCGCGAGCCTTCGTGCTTTCCTCCTGCTCTGGCGGCGGGCCTCCTCGGCAAGCTGGATTACGCAGAGCCCTTCAACTTCGCCCTCCGGCGTCTCACAGCGACCTTGGATCTGGCACGCCTCCCCAGGCAGCATCATGGGCAATCTTCGCCTCACAGAACAACACTTCTCCTCGTCGCCATGGCCGTCCGAGAGCCTGGACCAGCGCCGCCCGAATCGAAGCATCGGGCCGAATCCGGCCGAAGCCAGCTCCAAGCGCCCGACCATCGGGCAGAGTCGGCGCCCGAAGAAGATCTGCCGCAGGCCGATCCAGTCCGGCTGTAGCGCGGTCGAACAGCGACATTCGGAGGAGCAGCGGTGGTGGAGTAGGAGAAAGGCGGCTGTGTGACCACTACATACGAGGCGGAACCAGCGCCAGCGGCAACAGTGGAAGCAGCGCCAAGCAAGGGCACCTCGAAGTCGCTTTGGGCCAAAGAAATTTGGCCCCGCCCAGGCTCGGCCGAGGCCTCGCTTGAGGGCGTCCGGGCGGAGAGAGCATGGGCGTCGGGATCACCTTATTTTTTGGCGGAGAGCACGCCCGCGGATGGGGCCTCGAGGCCCCTTCAGCTTCTTCACCATGGCGCGGCTGGCCGAAGGACATGGGCATCGGATCGTCGGAGCAATAATCAAGGCAGGAAGCGAGGCACTTCTGGTCATCGCCCGGTGGACTCGAGGCAGCCTCGGCCATGCTTGAAGCTTGAGAGCGGTTGCGGATCAGCTTCAAGGGACCTAGGAGGGGCGAGGCCAGCGTCTGGCGATCGCCCGGGGGCTAGGGGGACCAGCGAGAACCAGCCCAATCCGGTCCTTCTTCGGGATCGAGGCAGGCTTACTCCAGCTCATCTTCATCCTCGTCATCATCACTGGGGGCGGGAGAATCACGGGACCTGCGCCCGCGAGAGGAGGCCCTGACTCCGCCCGAGATCAACCCCCTCTCGGCTCTCTTTCCTCCACCTCTTGGCGGAGTCGGGAAGAGACACATCCACCGAGTCCTCCGGGCCTCCACGGGCACGCAGGCCCGTCCCATTGAAAGCGAGCATGGGCCCCACTACCTGCTCCCAATCCTCGCGAAGGAACGCAAGGCGGCAGGCGCCTCCAGTCTCGCCATCGCCCCCAACCAAGGGCTGGAGGACCGTCGCCCGGATCCTCGGCTGGCGAGCCACGGGGCTCGAGTGAGGCCTCCACGCCGGAGCGAAATCTTGGTGAACCGGGCAGTTGATGCTCAGGGAACTCCCTCGGCTGACGCACTTGGTCAGCCGCCCGCGCCCCGCGTTAGCGGCTTCGGATCTGCGTCCATCTTCTCGGCCATGCAACCGGCGTGGGGATCGAAGCTCCACTCGGGACCGATCGTGGAGCTCGGCGGGCTCAAGTGGGCGAGGATCAGCTGTGGGTGGATCGCCCGGCATCCACAAGACCCACTGCTCTGAAGCCTCAATCAGCTTCGGGGTTTGAAATGGCGATGGCTCCGCCCGTGTCTGTGGCTTCAGCGCCTGTGGCGGAACCACAGGAGGTTGGAGGAAAGTAATAGTAAGCGCCTTAAAGACCATCGAGGCTTCACCCCAACATGGGCCTCACAATAGTAAGCGAAGATTGCGGAAGAAGGGCGGAGTTGGGATGGAGTCTGCGAGCTTGAATGTTGTAGTAGCGGAGGGCGGAGAAGAAGAACTTCGGAAAAGGAGGCACCAGACCCGCAATGATGGCGCTCACGAAGAACGGATAGAAGGTACTCCCCTGACCCTCAAGGGCGGAGGAGCCGGCCTTGAACACCGCCGTTCCATTGACGCCCTGCGCTTCCGCCAACCGGCGCATCAGGGCGAGGCTCGCCACTGACACGTTTGGCGGGTCCAAGGCAGGAGAGTACCAAGCTCGGTCGGGGCTTGGTGGCGCCATATTTGGCCTAGAACGCCTTGAGCAGAGTGGATCGAAGATCTCGGAAGCGAGAGAGGAGGCGCAAGAGGGATCGAGGCAGCAAGCGGAGAAAGTGAAGGAGGCAAGGAAGATGCCGCTCTATTATCAACCACCACGGTTGCAGTGCCGCCCGTCCAATCAACCGCCATGTGGCGCCCAAGGCCCTTGAGGCTGTTGGGGACATGACAACTTCGCACTTGCCCTTCGCCCTCTGCTCGGCCAAGTTGAGGCGGCAAGGGCCGGGGCTATTGTCGGCGTTACAGGGCAGGGGTCCCAGACTTGCACTGCGGCTGCGGCGTGGCTCAAAGGAGGCCAGGACAGCCCATCTTCATCAGCGCAGCTCAAGACCCTCATGAGGGGCCAAGCCTCATGAGGCGAGCGACGAGGAGCTTCCTCGAGCCGCGGCCTCGTCGGCAGCTAGCTCATGAGGAGGCGGAGAGTTCAAGGTAGGGTACCTCGAGGTGCCCATGGCATAAACCATGACGGCCAGAGGGCTCGATCGGGCGCCCGGCCTGGCATGGCGTCCTCCCTTCCTCTTTGGTGCAAAGGGAGCAAGTGCAGGCGAGAGCATCAAGCAAAGGCATCCGTTTGATTGCAACAAGACCAAGACCAATAGCGGCGGGAAGGGAGTCATCGTGGAGCCCAAGCGAGGCGTCATCACGAGCCTTTGGCGGCGGGGACCAACTTTAGTCGAGGATAAGTGCCATTTGTTCCCCTTCAAAATGGCCAATTGTTGGCACCCTTCCCGCTCAATATTTGGGAAGAGGCCGGGGCCTTCGCCTATAAATAGGAGTAGCCACACTCGGAGGCGGGGATCGAAAGATCAGCATCTAGATCTGGGAGAGACAAAGAGAGATCAGAATCCTCACCAAGGAACCCGATAGCTAGGCGACCAAACACCACCTAGCAGTTCATTACACACATGAGGACAGGACCCTCGTGGCTATTCTCCTTGTATTGTTCCTCATCAGCCCAAGAGGCAATCCACCACACCACAAACTAGAGTAGGGTATTACACCTAGCGGTGGCCCGAACTAGTATAAATCTTGTGTCTCTTGTGTTATTCCGTTAGTAGTTTAGGTCCCTGCGATTGGCCGAGTGCGAGGCGGTGGAGAGTCGGATCTCAGCAGCACCCGGTGTTGAACCTCAAGGGTCTGCGGAACCGAAATCCGGCAGAATCTGCCGCCGCCCTACACACTCGTTCACTCGAAGAGACTCAATGGCGATCAGGGGTGGCGTCTTGGATATGGACTTCAGCAAGGAGTTCCCCTTTGAGTTCGTCGTTCGATCCTATGGATGCGCCAAGTTGAATGTGATGTACAACAACGATACTGACTTCGGTGAAGCTACGCCTCGCCTCGAGTCCTATGGCTGCACCAGGTTACGGAGCATTCGCCCATTTCATCGGCGATGCCCATTGCACCTTCGCTACGGTGGAGAGAAGGAAGAAGCGCGACGATTCGTCCATACGGTGCAACAAGCATGTCGACATCCGAAGCAATACAGGATCATCAGCAATGGGCAGGAGAAGGACTCCGTGGTTGACCTCGTGAGACCATCATCGACCCCTAATACGCCAACATGAAAGAAGGCGACCTGAACACGTGGGAGGTACCTCCGAATCTAGCCTACATAACCTCTCGGCCAGGGCGCGCTCGCATCTCGACGTATGCGTAGGCAGATCTTGGACATGAGGGCGTATGCGCTTTCCGTAACCGGCAGTACCACGGACAGCCAGTAGCGTCATGATCAAGCGTGCGGGAAGGTCTAGATGTTGTACTTTATCTGTTTATAAGCACCTTTATCATCCGAGTGTTTCATGCATTAGCCTATGTGTCGTAATTATCTGTTTTGTCCGAAATATTTCTTTTAAGAACCCATTAACCTGATTGCTTTTTTTAGTGGCTATTTCACTTGTCCGTAAAAAACTAGTTCACTTTCGAGTTGCCGTGCTTTGAATCTCCTTCCTCCCAACATATTCCCTCCTCGAGGTGGACCCAGCAGGTCTCTGAATTTTCTCCCACTTTCTTTTTGATGTAAACTGAGTTTTTCCAGTGCTTTCCCTAGAATCAACTCAAGCTGTCCCGTCTAGCCTAAAAATAATAATACCCACGTACTATTAACTCATCAAATTAAAATGATATTTATTTAAGTGAAGTTGAAAGTTCTTACAAAATAATAATAATAATTGTTTATATATAACTTGGCAAGTTAACTCCTAGTGATTGCGTACATAAGCTTGCAAAGATTTTCTTGACGTGCAATCATGTGTTTATGTTTTTATAACATTTCTCCGTCTAGCCCAACATGATATTTTAATCCAGCCCAGCAAGTCTGCGGATTTCGAGAAAAATGCAAATGGGATTTAAACGGGCTGCATAGATGCTACATCATTGTTTCACCCTGCCCACCAAATGGACTAAAAAACAAATGGGTGGTGACATGTGGGCGATGGGTGAAACCCTAAGAAGGCGTTGGATTTACATCAACGGCCGACATTCTTCTTCAATCTCGTCTTCTTCCCCAGCGCTGCGGAACCTTTGCTCCGACCTTGGCGTCTAGCGGCGTTTTTTTGCGCTCCTCAGAAAAACACTAGCCCGCCGACGGCCAGACCATCGCTCCACTCCGCACCTCCTGTTATTCTCTGCCGAGTGTAGGCCCACCCCGCACCCGAACCAATCAAGTTTCCCACTCCTCTCTGTCTGCGACTCCACTGTTGCGTCTTCCCCATCTCCGGGTCGTTCCAGTCTGGGGCCTCGCCGTCTTCCACCGCTTCGGTGCGCTCGGCGCGGCATGGTCAGCATATGAGAGTCATCGGAAGAGGACTGTACATGGAGAAGCTGACAGCTGGGACCCACGAGGTCCATGATGCATACGCAAGGAAAGTTCCTCCTTATTACGCCTTTGTCATTATCGCATGCGTGGGAAGGGCTTACATATTTCACGAAAAAAGCGTTCCCCAGCAGGTCCGACCCACCAGCTATATCTTACGCACGCAAGGAAGTGCCTCCTTATTACGCACCAAAAATGAATACCCCACTAGCTGGGACCCACCATAGTGGGTGGCTGACTTATGGGCCTACTAAGTTGGCGAGACGGAGGGCTTTGTCAACTTAGTCAATATGAATGATTCTAGCTCCGGTGACCGTCGATGTCCATCCAACGACCATAGTGCTTCTTCTACCTCTGGTCTTCTTGCTCCGGCCGCCCAAAGCGGCGCCCGGTCGTGCCGCATGCTCCTGCCTCTCGTGGCCGGTTGTGATGCCTGGAGGCCTCACCGCCCTACTACTCCCACCGCTGGCCCAGGTATCCTCTACTCACCCACAACCCTGTTATTCTGTGGCGGCGGCAGCCTCACGCTGCAGCCGAACCAGCGAACCCTCGATACTCCTCTCGTGGGCATCCTTGCCGCGTCTTCCCGGCTCGCGTCGTCCCCTTCCTAGGCCTCGCCGTCGTCCACCGCCTTGGTGCTCTCGGCGGCATGGTCAATGTGGTCAACGACCGACTTCCATCGGAAGAGTATCTCATGCGTGGAGAGGTGACAGCTAGGTCCACGGCCACAGCCGATTTTTTGTGATTTGCCAAGTAAGTCGCTTTGTCAGGCCTGTTGGGCTGCAAATCTTTCAAGACGAGGAGAGCTTCATTCGGCTGGCCGAGAAAATGGCCTATCAGTAATGAGAAATGGGATGTACATTTTTAAAACACATCAAACCGGCAATTAGTTTCAAATATCTTTTTTTCATTTCAAGATTTTTAAATTACATTAATTTTTATGCGTGGAGAATTTGTTGGATTTTAAATTGATATACATTTATTTTTAAAATCAGTTTGAATGTGAGTCGAAATTTCGGGATTCATAACAGTTCGGACCGCACCAAAATATGCAAAGTTTCGTATAATTTTTTAACCGTGGCCACAATATGGGCTGTAATGCTAACAAAAAGAATATGGGCTCCAAAAAAAACCTTAAGAATTACCAAATGGGCTGTAAATTATTAGAAATAATGGCAGATGGGTTGTATGCTGTTTTCCACAGATTTGAGGCTTTCCTAAAAAAGGTTGGCCTTTAAGGTAGTGTTGGATGTCCACGAGCAGTAGTCGTGCTTCTTCAATCTCTGCTCTTCCTGCTCCATCCGCTCAAACAAGCGCCCGGCCAGGACTGCTCGCTCCCTCCTCCCGTGGCCACCGTGTTGCCCGCGAAGCCTCAGCCGCCCACCATACTCCCATCGCTGGCCTAGCCATCCCTCTACTCACCCACACCTGGTGTTATTCTCCGTGACGGCAGCGGGCGAACCAGTAAACCCTCGTCAGTCATACTCCCCTCCGCGTGGGAAACAACTGCCAAAGTCTTCCTGCCTCCATGTCGTTCCCTTCCTAGGCCTGCGCCGTCGTCCATCGCCACAGTGCTCTCGGCGCGGCTTGGTCAACGTGGTCAGCGACCGACATGCATCTTAACTGGGTCATGCGTGGAGAGGCCGGCAGGTGGGTCCATGGCCGCACGCAAGGAAATGCCTCCTTATTACGTGCAAAATAATGATTCCTCCACGACATCGAGGACCCACCGAAAGGGCCTCGTATTTCACGAAAAAAACGTTATCGCCACGCGGCTCGGACCCACCAGCTATATCTTCGCACGCAAGGAAGTGCCTCCTTATTACACACAAAAAAATGAATACTCCCCCTATTAGCTGGGACCCAGTATAGTAGCAGGCTGACTTGTGGGCCTACTAAGTTGACAGGGACGGAGGGCTTTGTAAACTTAGTCAATATGCATGATTCTAGCTCCAGTGACCGTACGATGTCCATCCAACGGCCGTAGTGCTTCTTCAACCTCTGGTCTTCTTGCTCCAGCTGCCCAAACCAGCGTCGGTCGTGCCTCGTGCTCCTGCCTCCAGTGGCGGGCTGCGATGCGGCGGGGCCTCCGCCCTACTACTCCCGCTGGCGGGCCATCCCTCTACTCACCCACACCCCCTGTTATTCTCTGGCGATGGCAGCCTCACACCGCAGCGAACCAGTGAACCCTCGTACTTCTCTACGCGTGGGCATCCACTGCCGCGTCTTCCCCGGCTCCGTGTCGTCCCCTTCCTAGGCCTCGCCGTCGTCTACCGCCCTGGTGCTCTCGGCGCGGTGTGGTCAACGTGGTCAAGGAATGGCTTCTATCGGACGTGGACATGCGTGGAAGAGGCTGCGATAGGTCCTGACGCGGCAAGGAAGTGCCTCCTTATTACGTGCAAAATAATTATTCCTCCACCTGACAGTCGGGACCCACCGGACGGGCCACCGTATCTCGGCGTTGTGGGAACGAGGGTCCCCAGACTTGCCTGCCTCCGGCCTGCGGCGTGGCTCGAGTGGGAGCCCAGCACGGCCCAGCTTCATCAGCTCAAGCTCAAGACCCTCGCGAGGGGCTAAGCCTCATGAGGCGGGGCGGACGAGGACCTTCCTCGGGAGTAGCCTCGTCGAGCAGCCTCGCGGCGGAGATCAAGGCAGGTACCTCGCGAGGTGCCCGTGGCATAAGCCATGAAGATCGTGACTAGCGGGCGCCGGTGGGCGCCGACCCTGCAGTGTCCTCATTTCCTCTTTGGTGCAAAGGAGGCAAGCACAGGCCAAGGCATCAGGCAAAGGTTACCGCTTCGGTGCAACAAGACCAAGGCCAGCAGGACGGCAGGATGGAGGTCATCGTGGAGCCCAGGACGGCGTCACCGTCAGAGTCTTTGGCAGCCGAAGACTAACTTTAGTCAGGATAAGTGTACTAGATGTTCCCCTTCAAAATGGCCAATTGTCGGCGCCCTTCCCGCTCAATATTTGGGAAGAGGCCCAGGGCCTCTCTCTATAAATAGGACTAGCCACCACCAAGAGGGGGGAGATCAGATAGAGAGGGAGAGAGGCGACCGACTCACCCAAGCAGTTCGTCGCACCAGCTCAAGAACAGACCCTCGCGAGGCTGTTCTCCCTTTGTATTGTTCATCATCAGCCCCTGAGGCAATCCACCACACCACAAACTAGAGTAGGGTATTACACCACAACGGTGGCCCGAACTAGTATAAACCTTGTGTCTCTTGTGTTGTTCATCATTCATAGTTTAGATCCCTCGCAATCCATTCTCGCGTGAGCTGGTAGGGGAAAGATCTCCGCGTGCACCCCAGTGTTCAAACCTCAAGGGTCTACCGGAACCCGAAATCCGACATCTGGCGCGCCAGGTATGGGTGCGCCAGGTATGGGTGCGCCGGAATCCTTCCTCCGCTGGTCGCGTGTCATTCTCCGTCGTGTCCATGGCGGCCTTCCGCCAGCTTCGCGCAGAAACACGGGCTCCTCGCCGCTTCGAGTCGCCCAGACGGCTCCCGTCGGCGGACGCCCCCGCCGTTCCCCGTCGCCTGCCGCCAACGGCCCGGTGGGGAATGGGCAACAGACCTGTTGGGGGAGCTGCGCGACCTCTACCTCACCTCGCCTTTGGGCGCCCGTGATCGTCGCAGCTCTCTGGGCGGCTCATGGCGCCACCTTCGAGCCGCCACATCAAGCCGTTCACCGCCAGATCGCTGCCGCCTCCAGCGCCGAGGCCCCTCCGTCTGGCGGCGCCCGAGGCCGACCTGCTCTTCAACTCAGACGATCACCCTCCAACCCCGTCGGGTCAGGTGCGCCTCGATGTTGTGCACCCCACCATCTGCAGTGGCAGTCACTAGACCCTCATCGGCGGGCGGAGCCGCCTCCGTACTCTTTGTGGAAGCCTTCAGCCTCCTCCATGTGCCACCAGAGCGGGCCAGCCCAGCAGGCCCTTTTCCGGAGTCGGAGCCGGCTCCACCTCCTCATTGGTACAAATTCGCCTCCTGGTGACCTTCGGCACCCGCGACAACTTCCGCACGGAGCTGGTCGACTTCAACATCGCCCCCATCGGCCTCCCCTAGAACGCCATCCTCGGCTACCCGGCCTTGGCTCGGTTCATGGCAGCAACTCACCCGGCGTACAACCTCATGAAGATGCCCGGGAGCAGCTGCGTCCTTACCGTGTCGGGAAACACTGGAGAGGCACTCTGCGCTCAAGCATGTTTCAAGCGGCTGCGGCACGACCCACCGGCGTTGGCGCTCCCAGAGCCAAGGGGGCTGCGCCATCCAGAAAAAGCAGCTATTCACTCAAAACAAAGCGGAAACCAAGCGGTACCAGTCAGCGAGGCCGGGTCCACAGCGCCACCTTCACCATAGGTGCAAACCTCAAACCAGAGCAGGAGGAGGCCTTGGTAAAGTTCTGGCGCAAACAAGAAGGTGTTCGCATGGGGGCCTGATCGGTTGGCGGGGTCCCGAGGGGCGTGATTGAGCATCACCTCAACGTGTGCCCCAACGTCACGCCCGTGAAGCGTATAAAGCGCGACAGTCCACAAAGAAACAAGCTTTTATCGTCCAGGAGACCTGCAAGCTGGAGGCAGCAGGGGTTATTCACGAGGTCTGCTACCCGGATTGGCTGTCCAACCCAGTTGTCATGCCAAAGAAAGGGGGAAAGGAGTGTATGTGTGTCGACTTCACCAACCTCAACAAGGCTATCACCAGATCAAGATGGCGGTAGAAGAAGTGGAAAAAAATGGCTTTCCTGACCCTGTACGCAGTGTACTGCTATACCTGCATGCCATTTGGGTTGCGCAACGCAGGCGCGACCTTTCAGAGGCTGATGCACATCGCCTTGGGCCGACAGCTCGGGAGGAATCTTTGAGGCATCGTCGATGACATTGTGGTGAAGTCTCGAGGCGAAAACCCGATACAGGACTTGGAAGAAACCTTCATGAGCCTCGATAAAGTGGACCTGCGGCTCAACCCGGAGAAGTGCGTGTTGGAGTCCCCTTGGGCAAGCTCCTGGGTTTCTCGTGTCCCATAGGGACGTCGAGGCCAACCCGAAAAGGTCAAGGATCCAAGACATGAGCCCATAAAGACCCTCAGAGAAATGCAGAAACTCACGGGCGTGACCATGCTAGGACGTTTCATCTCCAAGCTGGGAGAACGAGCCTTTGCCATTCTTCAAGCTGATGAAGAAGAAGGGCCCTTTGAATGGACTGAAGAGGCCGACAAGGCATTCAAGAACTCAAGAGGTACCTTACCAGCCCTCGTGATGGTCGCGCCACGCCCACTTGAGCCCACGGTGCTCTACTCACCGCCACGCCCTACTCCATGCCAACAAGAACCCTAGTGGCGGTTGGGAAGCGCCAGATCAAGGCTGCGCCTACCGCCCGGCCCCGCCAAGGCAGCACAAGACCAAGAAGGCCTCATGAAGGTCATGGCCCGGCAGACGGAGACCAGCCTCGGCGGGAAGATGCCCAAGAGCCGAAGAGGCGCGCCCAGTGGTGGCCGGGGCTCCATCGCCTCAGGAGGCATCAGACCATCCGGAGGGCATGGGCCTCATCAGCACTCCTACTCTCGTCGAGCACCCGGTGTGCCATTCAAGACGGTGCTGCAGGACGCAAGGGCGCGGTACCCCATGCCCCAAAAACTCCTCCTCGCGCTATTGGAAGCCTCAGGCAAACTGCGGCACTACTTCCAGGGTCATCCCATCAAGGTCGTCTCAGCATACCCTCTGGAGAGGGTGCTTAGGAGCCCCAACTCAGCTGGAAGATTCGCCGAGTGGAACATCGAACTAGAAGCATTTCAGCTAGAGTTCAGCACGACCAGAGTCATCAAGGGGGCCGCATTGGCAGATTTCATGGCAGAATGGACGGAGGCACCAAGCCTCAAGCAGGCGAAGACCGGTCGCTTTCTCCGGGGACCGAAGCACCAGACGGCTGGGTCATGTACTTCGACGGGGCATTCTCCCGACATGGCGTGGGGGCCGGCGCAGTGCTCGTATCCCCTACTCAGGACAAGCTCTACTACGTCGTGCAGCTCTGCTTCCAGCATGGGGAAAAGGTCTCCAACAACATAGCAGAATATGAAGGCCTGATAGCCGGCCTGAGAGCCGCAATCGCTTTGGGGGTAAAGCGCCTCATCATCAAGGGCGATTCTGGCTCCTCGTCAACTTCTCCAACAAGATATCTGAGCGAAGGGCGAGCACATGGAAGCCTACCTCGCGGAGGTTCGCAGGATGGAGAAGCGATTCTGGGGGTGGAGCTGCAGCATGTGCACGCTGGCACCAATCAAGAGCGAGCGACACGCCAAGAGAGCATCCAGCGGCTACCTCGAGGCTGGCGTCTTGAGGAGGCGACTCTTGAGCCCTCGTGGCCGTCACTATCAAGCGTGGCGCAACCTCGGAGGAGCTCCCCGCCCTTTGCCTCGGGAGCCCGGCCCACGGCCCGGCCTCGAGGCGCGCCTGCCCTGGCGTTGGAACCTCGGGAGGGTGCTGATCACGGAGCTCAAGAGCTACTTGATCTGAGGGACCCTGCCGGAGAAGGAGGAGGAGGCGGAGGCGTGTGGCATGGCAAGCCACGGCCCATCAGTCGAGGATGGGGAGCTTTACCGGAGGCGGCCGAATGATGTGTCCTTACGCTGCATTCCCAGAGAGCAAGGGAAGGAATTGCTGGAAGACATACACGGCGGAGACTGCGGGCACCACTCATCATCGTGAACCCTCGTTGGCAAGGTGTAGGACCTTGAAGTATGTCTAGAGGGGGGGGTGATTAGACTACTTGACCAATTAAACACTTAACCTTTTCCCAGTTTTAGAGTTTGGCAGATTTTAGCTATCTTAGGACAAGTCAACCAATCATCACACAATTCAAGCAAGCATGCAAAGAGTATATAGGCAGCGGAAATTAAAGCATGCAACTTGCAAGAAAGTAAAGGAAGGGTTTGGAGAATTCAAACGCAATTGGAACACGGATGTTTTTGGCGTGGTTAAGTAAAGGTGGTGCTATCGTACATCCACGTTGATGGAGACTTCAACCCACGAAGGGTAGCAGGTTGCCTTGTGAGTCCACGGAGGCTCCACCCACGAAGGGTCCATGAAGAAGCAACCTTGTCTATCCCACCGTGGCCGTAAGCCACGAAGGACTTGCCTCACTAGCGGTAGATCTTCGTGAAGTAGGCGATCTCCTTTCCTTACAAACTCCTTGGTTCAACTCCACAAACTTGTCGGAGGCTCCCAGCGACACCTAGCCAATCTAGGAGACACCACTCTCCAAGAAGTAACAAATGGTGTGTTGATGATGAACTCCTTGCTCTTGTGCTTCAAATGATAGTCTCCCCAACACTCAACTCTCTCTCATAGGTTTTGGATCTGGTGGAAAGAAGATTTGAGTGGAAAGCAACTTGGGGAAGGCTAGAGATCAAGATTCATATGGTAGGAATGGAATATCTTGGTCTCAACACATGAGTAGGTGGTTCTCTCTCGGAAATGGCAAGTTGGAAGTGTAGGCATTACGATGGCTCTCTCCATGAATGAAGAGGAGGTGGAGGGTATATATCCTCCACACAAAATCTAACCATTACACACAATTTACCAATCTCGGTGGGACCGAATCAACAAACTCGGTCAGACCGATCTTAGTAAACCTAGTGACTGTTAGGGTTTTCGGTGGGACTGACATGCATCTCGGTAGGACCGGTATGGTTAGGGTTAGGGCATAACGTAATCTCGGTAAGACCGATTTTGGTAATTAGCTAACCAGAGAGTTGGTCAGGTAAACTCGGTGGGACCGATTTGCTCTTTTCGGTGAGACCGAAATGTTACAAAAGGGAAACAGAGAGTTTACATTGCAATCTCGGTGGCACCGATCTACTCTTTGGTGAGACCGAAAAGTTACGAAAAGGAAACAGAGAGATTACAATCCCATCTCAGTGAGACCGAGGTCCCTATCGGTAGAACCGATTTGCCTAGGGTTTGTGGCAGTGGCTATGACTATTGAACTCGGTGGCACCGGATTGGAAGAATCGGTGTGACCGATTTTGACTTTGGGTTTAGGTCATATGTCGATGTGAGAAAGTAGCTGAGGGTTTTGGAGCATATCACTAAGCACATGAAGCGAAAGGCTCATTAAGCAACACCTCATCCCTCCTTGATAGTATTGGCTTTTCCTATAGACTCAATGTGATCTTGGATCACTAAAATATAAAATGAAGAGTCTTGAGCTTTTGAGCTTGAGCCAATCCTTTGTCATTAGCATTTTGAGGGATCCACTTTCATCATCCATGCCATGCCATTCACTGAGCTTTCCTGAAATAATAGTCTTGGAATAGCATTACCGAAAAAGGCTTTCGCCCGCTTTATAAATAAAGCAACCACCAAGCACAACGTTCACAAGGTACCACTCGAAACACGAACACACCAAGCCATACATACGAAGGTCCAACACGAGACGCACAAAACACAACACACACGCAACATAGGTTCATCTGGGCACAGCACAACAAGCCCAACAAAACACCCGAGGACGCATAGACAACAAGCGGCGGTGGCGGGCGAGCGGCGGAGCTAATCTGCTCGAGTGGTGGCGGAGGGGGCGGGAGCGCCATCGGAGAGCCATCGCGAAGCTGAGTGATGATGGAGGTGATGGCGTCTCTCTCCTGGGCGGCTAAGCGGCCGCCAAAGCTGCTAGTAACCAGACCATTTGAGCAGGCGTCGATTGCTTGCGCCCACGAAGAGGATCGCTGAATCACAAGTTTATTCCTAACAGTCCACAGCGTCCAGGCAAGGACCCGATGATCAGCCACCTAATGCGGCGTGTAATGGGGAATAAACTTGAGTTCGGCAAAGAAGGAGCAGGAAGTTGGTATGATCCCAGCTTCCACCCACAATCTCGCGGAAACAGCTCCAAAGGCTGCGAGACACGCAGTGAAGAAGATATGGTTGAATCCTCTTGAGGCCCACTGAGTGGGCAGCGCCCATCCCGGGGCCATTGCGTTTCAGAACCTCAACGCCCGGATGGTAGGCGGCCACGAATCCACTGCCACAAGAATATCTTAATCTTCAATGGGAGGCGAATCTCCCAAATAGATGAGAACGCCTCATGACCGGGAGAGGGGGCGATGGCCAGATAGAGAGATTTGGTGGAGAATTGACCGGACGGTTCAAGGCGCCATCTGGCGCGGTCATCGTCAGTCGTGAGATCCGGCTCATGGAGAGCCACACAGTCAAGCCATTCCTGCCAATCCGCATTCTCCGCAGGACCAAAAGGCCTTCGGAACGCAAGGCGCCCAAGGTCAAGAAGGGTGTTTGCCACGGAGATCTGGGGGGCCACCGCGATGGAGAACAGGACCGGAAACCGGGATGCCAGGGGTGCATCCCCAGTCCAGCGATCAAACCAGAACTGCGTGGCGGTGCCGGACCCGATCTCAATCGAGGTCCCTATCCGGAGGGCAGGGAGGAGCTGGATGACAGATTGCAGGCTGGGAGCCTCGGGCGTTGATGAAGGCGAGTGGCTGTCAGCGGAGGTGCTTACGCTAAATAATGCGCAGCCACAGGCCACCTTCTCCGTTGTTAATCCTCGAGCCACCGAGTCAAAAGGGCAATATTCATGCGTTTGGAGGACATGATCCCAAGGCCGCCACTGGTGGCTGGGTTTCTGAGATCTCGGACCACTTGACCATGTGGTATTTCTGCTTATCACCCTCGCCGGCCCGGTAAAATCGCCGCTGAGCGGTGGCAATCTCGTGATGAAGAGTCTCGGGAGGCTGTAGAAGCTCATGATGAATAAGAGGAGGCTGGCGAGGAGGAGTTAATAAGGACCGTCACAGGCCGCTTTTGAAAACCCACCGTCCTGCCGGGGCTCGATCCGGTGTTGGAGCTTCCCACCGTGGGGTGCAGCTCGGCCACCGTAAGCTGGAGTCGCTAATGGGTATCCCAAGATAGGTGGTGGGGAAGCACCCAAGCTGGCGATTAAGCCGATCCAGCGATGCTCTGCCGCCGTCTTGGGAGTAGCCAGATCATCACCTCACTCTTGTCGAGATTGATCCTCGGGCGGACATCTGCTGGAAGCACGGGAGGAGGAACTTGAGGTTCGAGATATCACTCGCGGAGCCCTCCACCATGATGATGGTGTCGTCCGGCGTATTGGAGAAGGAGACCCGTTGCCTCCAACAAGGTGCGGGACAATCCCTTGATGTGTCCTGCCGCCTTGGCCTTATCGAGATGGCCGTAGCGCATCAACAACTATGTTGAACAGGAATGGGGAAAGAATTATACTGGCGGACCCCACAAAAGCGTGGGGAAGAACGGTCGATCTCCCCATTAATGTTCACTGTTGTCGCCAGAGAAGAGACCAAGCTGCATAACTCGGTCACCCATCTATCGTCAAAACCTTTCCGAAGCAAACATTCCCGAAGGAAGTCCCAGTGGCTGTGTCATACACGCCTTGTGGAAGTCCGGTTTGAAAGACTGCCTTGAGGTGTTTGGGCGCACCTCATGGAGAGCCGTGGAACACTAGGACTCCATCAAGGATATAGCGGCCCTGGATGAGCGGCTGATCGATCGGGGTGAGTAATCCGGTCAGCTATAGGGGCCACCTAATGGCGTACCCTTAGCAGGATGCGGAAGATGACGTTAATCCCGGTAATCGGCCGGAATTGCCGGATGTCCGAGGCACCTGACACCTTAGGAATGAGCGTGATTACCCCATAATTCAGCCGGCTGAGGTCAATGGACCCAGCCATGAACTCGTCAAATAGGGCCAACACCTCGGGTTTGATCACCTCCCAGAAGGACTGAAAAAACTTCACTGGGAGGCCATCCGGGCCAGGGGCCGAGGAGGAGGTCATGCACAATGAGCTATATGAGCATTAGCTCAATGGAATAGCATTATCTCAATGAGTTATATGTTGTTATGAATTACCAAAACCACCTAGGGATAGTTGCACTTTCAATCTCCCCATTTTTGGTAATTGATGACAACATATAGATCAAAGCTTCGACAAATGATAATAAGATTAAGAACATCGTCGCTTTGAGAAGTATGTGATAAGCAAGAGCCCCCCCCTAAATTTGTGCATATATTAAGATTTTCTTTGGACTGCAAATGCACAAGAGATTAGGCTCATGGGTTACTCTTCCATGTCACATACATCTTGGTGGAGCGCTCAAATAATAACAATTGAATACATGCACTCATCACCAAGCAAGGTGAATGATCACATAGGATAGATAGGATAATATCATCAAACATGCATAAGTGTAGCTTATGATCAAACACATGATCATCAATGTCTCACAAAAATTGCATAGTATTTCAAGCACTCAAAAGCAAACAAGTTTAAAAACCACCAAATCAAGAGAGAACAAAAGCAACACTCTCTCTCTCTCGAAGCCTATGACCTATACATTTTTCTCCCCCTTTGGCAACAAGTTACCAAAAAGTTCCTAGAAAATGCATAGTGCTAAAGCGACTCTCAGGCTTGATCTTCTGGTGGTGGTGGAGTCCGGATAACTCCAAGGATGAAGGCTTCTGTTGAAGTGGATGGAGCTGGAGCTGATGTAGGTCTTTGGAGCTGGTTGGGCTGGTCTTTGTGGCTGGAGGCGAGGAGGTGGAGTCAGGTGTGCAGGAGTTGGCACTGCGGCTGACCTCTGAGCTCTTGGCACTCTGGCAATGCATCAGTCGTTGTTTTGCCCTTCCTTTCCTGCATGTCATCATGTAGTTGCTCTACTGCTGACTGAGTCTCAGTTACTTTCACATCTAAGTCATAGAACTTTTGTTCCATGATTCTCTCTAAGCTCTCCTGATTTTGAGTGAGGGTGGCCAGTCCTTTCTCAATCCTCAGTGTTGATGCTATTAAGTAACCAAGCTGCTCCTACTTGTTCTTCAAGAGATACTCAGATGCCTCCTCTTGAGTTGGCATCCTGGCAGCTTTCTCCTTCCTTGCCTTCTCCTTCCTCTCTTGAGCTTGAACTGACGATGGATCATTCTCATTCATGACAACCTTATTGTCCTCAAAGTCTGGATAAAGTGGAAAATGTTCCTTATCCAATAGATATTTGCCTTTGCCCATCTTTGAGTTAATCAACTCCTGGATCTGAGGGGCATATCCACAGCTCCTCTTGAGTCTGCTGCAGTCCTCTTAATGGTTTCAACCATAAGGCTCATGACTTTGAATTTTGTGGCACATCAAACAAATGCAACATGTTGATTGCATGCCCTCTAATCATATTGTGGTCACGGACTTAGGCAATAGAGTGTGCCTTAAGATCCATTGATAGTTGGCAGCCACAGCGGAAGGAAGTGGACTGATCCAAACTTACGTGTCTCAAGGGCATCATCTGGGATCTCCTTGTACATGTGTGCCATGGAATTGTGATCCATTTTCTTCTTGGCATATACATCCAAGTCATCTTCATTCTCCTCTGGGGCATTGATCAACTTTGCCCACTCCTCAACAGTTGACTGGTACCTTGTACCTTCAGACATCCACACTATCCTGCCATCTGGATAAAAGTGTGATGTGGAGTAGAATTGCATGATGAGTTTATCGTTCCAGTTGGTGAGCTTTTGCCCAACAAAGTCTGCAAGTCCAACAACAACAAAACTGTCTTGCACTCCAGGATAGTGCTCTTCATTCTCCTTCATGTAGGTCCAGTCGACCCACCTCATGTCACAAACGATAGGCTTCTTATCCAGCAGAATGGTCTCATAGAAGTCCTGTTGTTCCTTGGTGTGGAACCTGTAATCCACAGCAGTCCTTCTCCTTGTGGCATATGGATCTGACATCCTCCATAGCCTCAACCCGTTGTCTCTTCTGATCCTCATGTCCTCAGCCACATGATGAGCATCGTTGTGGTCTGATATCTTGGGCTTGAGCTTCCTCAGGACTTGTCCTTCTTCATCTTCCTCCTCAGCGGCCTAAGGCACAGGGGCCTTGTTCTTCTCAGCAGCTGGAATACTCCTGGTATTCCTCTTTGGTGCAGAATTGGCCTTAGAGGCAGCTTTGGGTGCTTCCTTGGGCTTAGATGTGGCAGCCCCTGATCTAATAGCATCACCCATAAGCTTTGGTGCCTTAGGTGCTGGTGCAGCAACCTCCTCTTCCTCTTCCATCATGGACGGTCTCCCAATAACTCTGACTGTGGTCTTCTTGACCCTTTCTTTCCTCTTCTTCCCTTCAGCAGCAACTGGCTCTTTGGGTGCAGGCTTTTCAGGAATTTGAGTTGATGCTCTGACCTTTGGCATAGGCTATCTACCTGCTGGCCTTTTGATTTTCAAGCCTGGCTTTGTGCTCTGTGCTGAGCCATACTCCTTCTTGAGCACTACTTTCTTGGAGGTAGCTTCATCCTCTTCTGCTACATAATCCTCATCTTCAGAATCTGAGGTTCTCTTCTTCCTTTGTCTGGTGGAAGCTTTTGGCAAATTGCTTGGGGTACTCCTGCTACCATCATCTGAAGAGCTGGAGGGACTAGTGCCCTCACTCATGTGCACCTGCTCTTCTGACCTGTTCTGGCTGTCACTCTGGACTGACATGCTGCAAACACTGATTGTTGTCCCTGTGAAGAGTTTATAGATGAGGTAGAGTGGATGAGCATCACAAAATGCAGAGATTTTTGCAAAAAGGATGACTTAAAAATTCAGTTTTAGTTTTCCACAGAAAGCATTTCGGATCAACCGATTTTTAAACTCGGTGATACCGAAGCTGTTTCGGAAACTAAACTGATGAACTCGGTTGGACCGAGTCATAGTTCGATGGCACCGAGACAGCTAGGGTTTCACAAAGTCTTAAAATCGGTCTCACCGATTAGCAATTCTCGGTCAGACCGAGTCTCACTAGTGCAATGGCATAAGCCAAATTGGTGGGACCGAGTTTTTCAACTCGGTGGGTCCGAGATGGTTTCGGCGGAAACCTAACCCTAAATTTTCGAATCAAAACTATTCTATGGATTGCATTGACTGGATAGGAGTGTTTCAATCGTGGCTAGAATCAATAAGAACACAATGTGCTAGGAATCAGACGGGGAAAGCACAATGATCGAGTCCATACCCTAGTTCGGCGGAGACTCGCTACGGCGGCAACGGCGGGGTTGAATTCCGTTGACGACGATGGAGATCAGCGACTGGAGGCGGCTGGTGACGAGGAGACGATCCGGAGACCACGGAGGCAGAGCGAGCTATTGCGCGGGCGAAGGGGTCCGGAGAAATTTCCAAATTTTTGGCCGTGACTATATATAGCCCGACCCTGTCGGTGTGACCGAGTGGAACAACTCGGTGGCACCGAGATGCAAAACTATGTACAGTTATTGCAACTCGGTGTGACCGAAAGGTTCAAATCGGTTGCACCGAGATCAAAAACTTAGATCGACTTAATGATCTCGGTAGGACCGAAAAGGAGGAATCGGTCAGACCAAGAATCACAAAGAAGTTTTGGAAGTTTAAGTCTATGACGAATCGGGGACTCCGAGTGCTCCTCACACAGAGTGGTTCGAATCTGACTTGATCAAATTTTGTGATGTAGCATGAATAGAGTTTGAGATGAGAAAAGCATAGATAGCTAGAGAAGGTTCTTAGGCATTCTTGTCCATCCACTTGGCAAGAAGAAGAGAAACCAAACAATCAAAACAACAAGTGGATGTCCTCGAATGAGTAAAGTATGCAACCAATATGCTCACACAATAAGATGGCAAATGAAATATGTGACAAAGCATGCACAACCAATACTAGCATCTATCAAACAATTGGTGATGACTAGGTCATCTATATATGAGTATATTGACTTAGGAGTCAAATGATAGACATTTGATCATAGGTCATACTCATCATTTAAGCTCAAGTGGGGTTACCACTTTTACATAATGCATTGATGTGTTCACACCATTAGAGTTTCTTTGACTCAATCCTTAGAGTTAAGCTCCCCCTAGATGTGAGATCCCCCCTTAGAGGGATGAACTAACCTTGGGTTTTGTCGATGATGACTTCTTGTAGGTGTTGAAGATGTGGATGCTCAATGTTGATGTAGATCTTTCGGAGCAATCCGTTGGAGTGAGTTGCACTTTCAATACCTACATGGGTTAGTCCCACAAGGAACAAACAAGAATATCCATAGACATAGAGTGATGCACACACAAAATGATGTCCATGAAAACATTAGGTTACCTTGTCCCTTGCCTTACCAACATGAGGGTTTGTGACTCCTTGAACTAATGCAAGATGTGGAAGTTGATTGCACTTGTTCTTGCCATAATGATATGAGTGAAGAATGTTGGCGGAGTCACCCTCAAGAACTCTCTAGTTCTTCTTCTTCGGGATCCACATCATCTTGATGGGAATCCTTGGAGTTGTAGTGGTACTTGATGAAGTAGAACTTGACGTAGTCTTGGGAATCCACTTGACCGAGGCCTTAGGTGCTTCTTCAAATGCATCAATCTCTTCTTGAAGCTTGTCTTTGCCTTTGTTCTTGTGGTCTTGTGGTGGAAGATCATCTTGAGCTTGTGTTCCCTTGAAGGAAGTAGGATCATACTTCTCTTGTTGAGGAACAAACTTCGTCTTGGGGTATTGATCTTCTTCCCACTCAAATCCATTGGCATTGAACTTTCGTTCAAAACCAACACCTTGATTCTTCCGGTGTCTTCCTTGCTTGCGTACAATTTCCTCAAATTGCTTACTCCCGGCAAGACTCTTGCATACACTTTTCTCTGTAATTCCCTTCGATAAGCTATTTTCTTGCTCAAGTGTAACTTGGCTAAGAGAATCATTAGTGGAATCAAGAGAACTACTAGAACCAACAATATTGGATTTGACATTATTATTGTTACTACTAGAGGAAGAATCTTCCTTGTACTTGTTACTAGACTTGACTTGAGGCATGTAAGTAGATAAGAGTAAACGCTTGGCAATGTAATAAGAACTTTTCTTGCGGAGATCATCATTGATTGCTTTCAACAACTCATGCTCTTGCTCAAGATTGAGCTTTTCAAAGCGTAACTTCTCATGAGCTCTTAAAGTTCTCGATGATCTTGAAGATAGTTTCATGAGCCAACTTAAGAGTGTTTAGTTCTTTAGTTAGTAGCTCAATCTTCTCCTTATCATTGTCATTCGTTCCAGCATGATTAATTGACGTTTCATCATAGTATTCATCACTAGAGTTGTCAACAAGTAAATCATCATCCCCTAGCAAGTCATCTTCATCAACATCAAAATCAACATACTCGGGGTGTGTTACCTTAGGACCTTTGGCCATGAAGCATCTTCCAATTCCTTCATTTGGTGATTCAAATATGTCGTAGGAGTTGGTTGACACAACTGCTAGACCGGCAATTCCTTCATCTTGAGTGTATTCGGAGTCGGAGTGATAGCTTCTCTCGGAGTGATGGTCGGAGTCGGAGCCGGATACCCATTCACCAACATGAGCTTGATGTCTTCGTTTTGTGTAGCTCTTTGATGACTTATCCTTCCTTTCCGAATCCTTGCTTCTCCGTGAGGATCTTCGTTCATAGCGATCATCTCTACTACTCCTCTCTCTTGGTGGTGATTCTTCTCTTTTGCTTCTTCTTCTTGGAGAATCTTCTCTTCTTTTGTAGGGTGCAGTACACTCATTGGAATAGTGTCCGGGTCTCCCACAATTGTAGCAATTGCGCTCTCGACTAGAAGATCTTTTGTCATGGTAAGATCTTGACTTGGAGCTTCTTTCTTGGCTTCTACTCTTGTAGAATTTGTTGGAGTTCTTCACCATTAAGCTCCATTCTTCATTGAAGGTTTGTTTCTCACTTGATGATGTGGGGGATTCACTTGAGGCTTTGTAAGCACCACTTGACTTGTTGTGAAGTTCCTCCTTATCCTTAAGTGACATCTCATGAGCAACAATTCTTCCAATGACTTCTTTGGCTTGAGATCTTTGTAGTTTGGCATCCTTTGGATCAATGTGCACACGGTATCATATTTTCCATCCAATGCTCTTAGGATCTTCTTGATGATGAATTTGTCGGTCATCTCTTCACTCCCTAAGCCAGCAATCTCATTTGTGATAAGAGAAAGCCTAGAGTACATTTCAGCGACACCTTCACCATCCTTCATTTTTAACTTGTCAAGCTGACTTTGGAGCACATCCAACTTGGATTCCTTGACGGATTCGGTACCTTCATGCATATCAATCAAAGTATCCCAAATTTCCTTTGCATTCTCAAGACGGCTGATTTTTTTGAATTCTTCGGGGCACAATCCGTTGAAGAGGATATCACAAGCTTGAGCGTTGTATTGCAGCATCTTCAACTCTTCCGCGCTAGCTTCACGGTTCGGTTCTCTCCCATCGAAGAATTCACCTTGCAAGCAATACACAATAGCCCAAGCAGCGGGGTTATGTCGAGAATATGCATTTTCATCTTATGCTTCCAACTAGCAAAATTAGTACCATCAAAGTAAGGACCTCTACGGTGATAGTTTCCCTCGCTAGACGCCATACTCTCCTAGGTTGTGAAACCAAGGCTATGACCACCAAAAGCTATGGAAATCAAAGCAAATGGAGACTAACGCTCTAATACCACTTGTAGGACCATGAAGTATGTCTAGAGGGGGGTGATTAGACTACTTGACCAATTAAAAACTTAACCTTTTCCCAATTTTAGAGTTTGGCAGATTTTAGCTATCTTAGGACAAGTCAATCAATCATCACACAATTCAAGCAAGCATGCAAAGAGTATATAGGCAGCGGAAATTAAAGCATGTAGCTTGCTAGAAAGTAAAGGGAAGGGTTTGGAGAATTCAAACACAATTGGAGACACGGATGTTTTTGGCGTGGTTCAGATAGGTGGTGCTATTGTACATCCACTTTGATGGAGACTTCAACCCACGAAGGGTAACGATTGCGCGAGTCCACGGAGGGCTCCACCCACGAAGGGTCCACGAAGAAGCAACCTTGTCTATCCCACCATGGCCATCGCCCACGAAGGACTTGCCTCACTAGCGGTAGATCTTCACGAAGTAGGCGATCTCCTTGCCCTTACAAACTCCTTGGTTCAACTCCACAAACTTGTTGGAGGCTCCCAAGTGACACCTAGCCAATCTAGGAGACACCACTCTCCAAGAAGTAACAAATGGTGTGTTGATGATGAACTCCTTGCTCTTGTGCTTCAAATGATAGTCTCCCCAACACTCAACTCTCTCTCATAGGTTTTGGATCTGGTGGAAAGAAGATTTGAGTGGAAAGCAACTTGGAGAAGGCTAGAGATCAAGATTCATATGGTAGGAATGGAATATCTTGCTCTCAACACATGAGTAGGTGGTTCTCTCTCAGAAATGGCAAGTTGGAAGTGTAGGCTTGTTCTGATGGCTCTCTCCACGAATGAAGAGGAGGTGGAGGGGTATATATAGCCTCCACATAAAATCTAACCCTTACACACAATTTACCAATCTCGGTGGGACCGAATCAACAAACTCGGTCAGACCGATCTTAGTAAACCTAGTGACCGTTAGGGTTTTCGGTGGGACTGACATGCATCTCGGTAGGACCGATATGGTTAGGGTTAGGGCATAACGTAATCTCGGTAAGACCGATTACACAAACTCGGTGAGACCGATTTTGGTAATTAGCTAACTAGAGAGTTGGTCAGGTAAACTCTGTGGTACTGATTTGCTCTTTTCGGTGAGACTAAAATGATACAAAAGGGAAACAGAGAGTTTACATTGCAATCTCGGTGGGACCGATCCGCTCTTCCGGTGAGACCGAAAAGTTACGAAAAGGAAACAGAGAGATTACAATCCCATCTCGGTGAGACCGAGATCCCTATCGGTAGAACCGATTTGCCTAGGGTTTGTGGCGGTGGCTATGACTATTGAACTCGGTGGCGCGGATTGGAAGAATCGGTGTGACCGATTTTGACTTTGGGTTTAGGTCATATGTGGATGTGAGAAAGTAGTGAGGGTTTTGGAGCATATCACTAAGCACATGAAGCAAAAGGCTCATTAAGCAACACCTCATCCCTCCTTGATAGTATTGGCTTTTCCTATAGACTCAATGTGATCTTGGATCACTAAAATATAAAATGAAGAGTCTTGAGCTTTTGAGCTTGAGCCAATCCTTTGCCATTAGCATTTTGAGGGATCCACTTTCATCATCCATGCCATGCCATTCATTGAGCTTTCCTGAAATAATAGTCTTGGAATAGCATTAGCTCAATGAGCTATATGTTGTTATGAATTACCAAAACCACCTAGGGATAGTTGCACTTTCACAAGGCGTTCCGCAGCGGGTTCTACTGGCCCACAGCGCTCAGCGATGCAGTCGAGCTGGTAAAGGCTTGCGAGGCCTGCCAATTTCATGCAAAGCAGATCCATCAGCCGGCGGGAGGTCTGCAAACCATACCCCTCTCATGGCCATTCGCAGTTTGGGGGCTGGACATTACAGGCCCGTTCCTCGGGCGCCGGTGGCTATCGCTACCTCTCGTCGTCGTGGACAAATTCACCAAGTGGTGAGGTGGAAGCTGTCCGCACCATCCCAGCAGGCTCAGCGGTCAAGTTCATCAAGGGCCTCGTGAGCCGGTTTGGGGTGCCTAACCGCATCATCACCGACAACACGCAGTTCACCAGTAATCTCTTCAAGACGTACTATGCTAACCTTGGAACGCAGATATGCTACGCCTCGGTGGCGCACCGTCGAACAGCGGCCGAGCCGAAGCGAGCCAGCGGAGGTCCTTAAGGGCCTCAAGACCAGGACCTTCAAGAAGAAGTTGGAGGCTCTTGGCGGGGCTGGCACGACGAGCTCCAGTCTGTGCTGTGGTCCATCCGCACGACCGCGGCCAAGTCGTCTGGCGAGACCCCCATCTTCCTCATCTCTGGAGCAGGTGTCCTCCCTCACGAGGTCAGCGTCGCTCCGCCGCAGATCTGGCATTCGACGAGGTGCGAAGGGCGCCATGCGGGGGACGGATCTCGTGCTGGGAGAGGAACATCGTCGAGAGGCCGCGCTGGCGCGGCAAGGTATCAACAGGCGCTGCGGCGATACCACTGCCGCAACATCCGCCCCAGGACTCTGGAGGTAGGGGACCTCGTGCTCAGACGGGTCCTCTCCGGGGAGGGTTGCATAAGCTCTCTCCCATGTGGGAGGGCCCGTTCAAAGTTGTTCATGTTTCCAGGCCCGGCTCTGCACGCTTGGAGACTCAGGAAGGGGTGCCCATCCCGAACGCGTGGAACATCCAGCATCTCCGGAAGTTCTACCCCTGGAGAAAGGCCCAGAGCTTGTGAAGAAGGCAAGCGCACTGTGAAGCTTATTTTTACGAGAAAGGCCGGAGCCTTTGAAGAAGGCAAGCAGCGTGTGAAGCTTATTTTTTACGAGAAGGCCGGAGCACGTGAAGAAGGCAAGCGCCTATGAAGCTCATTTTTCCGAGAAAGGCCGGAGCACTGTGAAGAAGGCAAACACTGTGAAGCTTATTTTTTCGAGAAAGGCCCGAGCACTGTGAAGAAAACAAACGCTGTGAAGCTTATTTTTTGAGAAAGGCCGGAGCACTGTGAAGAAGGCCAATGCCTGTGAAGCTTCGCCATGATGACACTCTCACGTAATAATGAGTTGGGGTTGTACACGCCCGGAGTCTCAGCAGCGCCCGACCTCGAGCCACAGGGCTCCCTCCCACGCCAGTGGCAGCACTTAGCTCCGCACTGGTGAGAAGACGTCGAAGACTAGATTAGGTGCCGGACGCGACTTTTTCATTTGCTTTCTGCAGTTGGCTTGTTCATTCCCATTTGAGGCTTTATTGAAGTTGTCGCCGTCTTTGGCTTGTGACTCTCTGCCTTTTTCGCTCTCCTGCCTCGGTTTCTCTCGCGCAAGTCTCGCGAGGGAGCGGCGCGGGCACCCCCGCGAGTGTTTTCTACCCTTATCGTTTGAGGCTTTCCAAGTCGGGTCCGCTACGGGAGCACCCCTCCCAGTCCGTGTCCCACGGGCACCGCGATGCGAACACAGGACCTGGGTCGGTCGCCCCCACAACCGAGGCCGGAAGCTACCCCTCCTGACTAATCCTTGCGAGACATGAAGCATTCGACGAGGCCTCGGCCTCGGGAAGCGAAGACCGCGACAGGTCCCCCCGAGCTAAGTAATTTCTACGCGCGGGCATGTGGCCCAAAAGCATAGCACAGAAATAGCGGAAACAGTATGATAATTAACAACAACAGTTCAAACACGCCCCCGCGGGGCCCTACATTACTGTCTCTTAGCGCGGGAAAAGGAGAGGAACAAAATAGGCACGACTCGCTTGGCACCAACTCGCGGCGAAGGCTCGTACTGCCTCCGGAGCTTAGGCAGACTTCCTCTCGTGCTTCACCGGGGCACGACGGCGGGCTGACCCGCTACCTCCCTCCAGGCGGGCGCGACGGCACGGAGGCTGGTCGCGGCCACCGCTGGAGGAGCTACTGTCCGAAGGAGAGCCGCCGAAGCTCAACGAGCCCCGGGCGCTGCGGACCACGCGCGCTGTCATCTTCATCCCGATCATCGCCGGGGCTGGGTCCACGGCCGCGGCCGTCGTCTTCGGGGCAGCACCCAGCGCGGCGACCGACTTCCCCCAAACACCCTCACGTAGAGGGTGGCATCGCCGTCAAACTTGAAGTGCAGGGTGCACCGCCCGCTTAGGCCACGCGCGCAGGCAAACGTTTGCCTACCGCGGGTCAGGGCCACACTCCCGGCAGCGGAGACCTCCAGCGAAGCCCAGGAGGCCTAGCTGCAGCAACCGTCTGCCTGAAGCCAGAGGCCGCCCAGGGCGCCGGCCGGAAGTTCACCTAAAAGGAAGTGGGGAAGCTGGAGCCAGGAGCTGGTCGGCTCCACCGACCACACGACAAACTCCGGAAGCACCTCTGCCGAGTGGAATCGCGGCCTGGGAGGCCGTGCGGTTGCAGCGCGCCCCCCATCGACAACCTGGCGCCTGTCGCCGCGCAGGAGATCGCCTCCACGGCCGCGGGAAGCCGCTGCGGGAGCCACAGGATGCTTGCGAGGACGGCCTCGACCGCGCTTGGCCGGGGAGAGTCAGGCTCTACCTGGCGGGCCTTTCCCTTCTCCGCGACCGAGAACCTCTTCGACAGAGCCCTGGAGAGAAAGGAGCAGCGAGAGGAGATGGGCTGGAAGGGCTTGCGCCGTTCCGTACTTATAGCCGGAGGAGGCCAACCGTCGGCCTCCACGATCGCAGGTAATCATGACCCATTCCTGCACGCAGGGACTTGTCTAGTCATGCGGTTGCCGAGGCATCATGGGGAAGCGGAGACGCCCACGACCAACCAATCGCCACGCGGCTCCCAAGGCCGCAGGTTGTTGGGGCCAGGCGCCGCGCACTTGCCCCTTCGCTTCCTGCTAAGCCAAGTTGAGGCGCCTTGGGCCGGGGGCTCTTGTCGGCGTTAAGGAGCAGGGGTCCCAGACTTGCCTGCCTGCGGCCTGCAGCGTGGCTCGAGTGGGGGCCCAGCATGACCCAGCTTCATCAGCTCAAGCTCAAGACCCTCGCGAGGGGCTAAGCCTCGCCGGGAGGACGACAGGGACCTTCCTCAGGAGCAGCCTCGTCGGGCAGGCTCGCGAGGCGGAGAGATCAAGGCAGGTTACCTGCAAGGTGCCCGTCACGCAAGCCATGTGATCGAGACCCGGGCGGGCGCCGAGGCGGCGCCCGACCTGAAGATCCTCGTTCCTCTTTGGTGCAAAGGAGGCAAGCACAGGCCAAGGCATCGAGGCAAAGGTTACCGCTTGATTGCAACAAGACCAAGGCCAGCAGGGGCGGCAGGATGGAGGTCATCGTGGAGCCCAGGACGGCGTCACCGTCAGAGTCTTTGGCAACCGAAGACTAACTTTAGTCAGGATAAGTTTACTAGATGTTCCCCTTCAAAATGGCCAATTGCCGGCGCCCTTCCCTCTCAATATTTGGGAAGAGGCCCAGGGCCTCTCTCTATAAATAGGACTAGCCACCACCAAGAGGTGGGGAGATCAGACAGAGAGGGAGAGAGGCGACCGGACTCACCCTAGCAGTTCGTCGCACCAGCTCAAGAACAGACCCTTGCGAGGCTGTTCTCCCTTTGTATTGTTCATCATCAGCCCCTGAGGCAATCCACCACACCACAAACTAGAGTAGGGTATTACACCACAACGGTGGCCCGAACTAGTATAAACCTTGTGTCTCTTGTGTTGTTCATCGTCCATAGTTTAGATCCCTCGCAATCCATTCTCGCGTGAGCTGGTAGGGGAAAGATCTCCGCGCGCACCCCAGTGTTCGAACCTCAAGGGTCTGCCGGAACTCGAAATCCGACACCGTATTTTGCGAAAAAACGTTTCCCCCCTGACTGCTGGAACCCACCAGCTACACCTTCGCACGCAAGGAAGTGCGTCCGGGCAAAAAAACGATTCGCCCCACATTGCTGGGACCCACCAGCTACATCTTCGCCGCAAGGAAGTGCGTCGAGGGTAAAAAGCGATTCGCCCCACATTGCTGGGACCCACCAGCTACATCTTATACGCAAGGAAGTGCACACGGTCGGGACCCACCTGGTCAAGCGTGCGTAAGCGTTGTCATTACGGTCGCGAATGTATGCGTACATATATCTTGGTCGATGTAGAGGCGCGCGCGTGTCGTAGTAGAAGCGCGCTCGATATTAAAGTAGTAAGCGCGCGCGTAGCATGTAGCGCACGTCAGCGGCCAGGTGCAAGAAAGAAAATATGGCCACGTCACGTACATACGGGCAGGGTCTCAAATGCCTACTCGCGCGCACACGTACATGGCTGGGTCGGAACGGGCTCGCTTGTCGTCGTGCGTGTTCATAGGGAGCCAACCGGCTGGGTCTGAACGGAATGTGTGGTCGTGTTCATCGGGAGGGCTTGGGCGAAGCGGCGATGGAAGCGAGGCTGGCGTCAGTAGAAACGGAGAAGCGGACCTCCTACGTTCGGAATGGGGTCCTGTTGATCGGGAGGGTGTGGCGTGCATCAAAAGCGGAGAAGCGGACCTCCACGGTCAAAGCGGGGTCCGGTTGATCGGGAGGGTGTGGCGTGCCGCAAAAAGCAGGCAAGCGGACCTCCTATGGTGAAGCGGGGTCCTATTGATCGGGAGGGTGTGGCGTGCCGCAAAACACGAAACAGACTTGTGTTAGGCGCTAAGGTCAAGCAGGGGTCCTCTTCATTGGGATGGGTGTGGCGTACCACAAAACGGGACTCCACAGATTATAACGCCCCGGATTGATCGCCAGTGTCCTTGAGTTATTCGCCGTCGTTGCCATGTCATGTGCTTGCGTGTTGCACTTTGCCATGTCATCCTCTGCATTTCATATCATGTCACCATGTGCATTTCATTTTGCATACGTGTTCGTCTCATGCATCCGAGCATTTTCCCCGTTGTCCATTTTGCAATCCGGCACTCCTATGTCTCCCGGCGCTCCCTTTTACCTCTTTTAGGTATGCGGGTGTTAAACCTTCTCGAGAATGGACGAGGTTTGCCAAAGCGGCCTTGGTATACCACCGGTGAACCGCTGTCAAGTTTCGTGCCATTTGGAGGTCGTTTGGTACTCAACAGTTAGCAGGGTAACCGCAAAAGCCTCTTTGTGTGCAGCCAACGCCCTTCAAAGTGGCCCAAAACCCATCCTAACCCCTCCATGCTCTCGGATCGTTCGATCACGATCGCGTGGCAGCAACCGTGCTCCATTTGGACTCTCCTAGCTCCCTCTACCTATAAATAAGCCCTTCCCCGAAATTCGCGGATGAATCGCAGATGAAACCCTAGATCTCCTCACTCTCCCGCGCCGGACACGTCCGTCCAGCCGCCGGACGCGTCCGCGCGCTTGCGAAAACCTATCGAGCCGCCACGTGTCGGCGCGCCTCCCTCCGCCCGCCCGCCGCGAACCCACGGGAGCCCGCCCGAGCCCGCCTCCCGCTCCCAGCGCCCGCTGCCCGTCGCTTGCGCCGCCCGGTAGCGTGGCCCTCCGCCGCCTCCGCGCCTTGCCTGCGCCGGTGCGCCTCAGCGCCGATCCGCCGTCGCCTCCGTCCCCCGCTTCGGCCAGGCGAGCGCGCCGCCGCCCTTGCAGGCCTCGCTCGCCGTCGCCCCTCGCCGGCGCCCTTCGCCAGCGCTGCCCCGCCGCCCGGCCCTGTCGCCCTGCCGGCGGCCTCCTCCTCGACCCGCCCGCCCCTTCTTCTCCAGCGAGCCAGTGCAGCCAGAATCGAGATCCGGTCAAACCGAGGTTGACCCCGATTTTGCCTAAGTCCCGAATTATTTTGCATTATCTTGCCATCTTCATCGCATTATAACTCTCTGCATATTGCTCCGTTTCGTGCGTGTAATATGTTAAATTGTTTGTCTCGACGTGTACATCATTTCTTCTCATTGCATCATTTACATTTGAGCTCATCTGGATGCCCGAAATGCTTTTGGAAGAGGGCTATGTGATGTTAGTTTCAGATTCTTATCAGAACATGCACTTTTGTCATTTTTGCCATGATTGATGAGTGCACCCTATGAACTTGATTCCTACGTGTGTTTTGTACTATGCCATGCCATATTTACAGGGGTATATGCCATGTATTTTTTTGATCTCTGTGGTGACTAGCACAAGCATGCAAACTAGGCTTCATGATGTTGCTGATTTCAGCCTATTACTGCTGATATTTTTATGCCATGTAAACTTGATGCTACTGAGAGATCCATGCTTATTTTGAGATACTTCAGTAAGGATGTTTTGAACATATGGTTATTATCTATCCATCCATGCCCTTGTTTGCAATTATGGAGTGCCATAGCTTGAGTCAATCGAGCTCTACATTTGCTATAAAATGTTTCCTGGCAGATTGTTTACATGTTATTCAATTTTGCCAAGGTTGTTGTTAGTGATCCATGCACTCTATGGACTTGCTCTTGCCATGCTTAGCTTCATAAACATGTTTTATTACTGTGAGTTCCTTTCCATGCCATGTATTGCTCTGTGGTGAGTGGTTCAAGCTCACCAACATGCCTACTTATTATTGTTCTGCCATGTATGAATCGTAATATAACTTGCCATGTTTACATAGGTGCCATCATATTTTCATGCCCTTTTGGCTCATAAATCGATAAGGGACTTTTGTTCTATGCAATTAGTAGATTCATGCCATGCCTTTGTTTGCCATGATAAGTTCCTGTAGCATGTTGGTTGATAGCTCTAAACATTGCAACTGATGTTATTTCTGATAAGTCTGAAGCTGTTATTATTTGCAATCTTGCCATGTCATTTTGAGCTTGTTCTAGTGATTTACGGAGATAGCTCGGTGTTCATGTTTTGTAATGCTTTACCTGTACATCATGTCCATGCCTTTTGTTATTACGTTGGGATGCTGTAGCTTGTTGTTTTGATGCTTGCAATATGCCTACTTCTTTGTTTTGGACAGATTGTTGCTATAACTTGTATTGTGTGTATGTGTT
>JAHIAM010001454.1:0-30854 GCA_021605205.1 Aegilops longissima
GTGGTTCATATGTGTCTGGAAGTTATCAAGGAATCGGCTTCGAGGTCCTCCCAACAACCAATTGATTCTGCTTGGCAAGTTGTTAAGCCAATGCCGAGCTGGTCCTTTAAGCAGGGGAGGTATTTGATGGCGTGTAGATCATCACCCTGAGCCATGTGGATATGGAGAGATAGTCCTCGATCCAAACCGCGAGGATCTGTTGTGCCATCGTATGATTCGATGTTCTGGTTTGAAGCCCTCGAGGTTTGCGATCCATTACTTCATCGTGAAGCATAGTGGGTGTCTGGCGCCTACTGTATTGGGCTATATCACGGCGTAGCTCATATGAGCTTTGTCTCTTGTGTTGGCCGGCTGGATTTATTGTATCGGCATGACGGTTATCATCACGTGTAGGTGGGCGCCACGCAATCCGTAGATCGATCTTGTATGTTTTCCTTATCCTCAATATATCTACTTAAGTCCGTAGCGTTTTCCCTTCCCTTGGAACTTTTGGCGGCATCGGGCGTAAGCGGCGGGGGCGAGGCTTCTGTGCGGCCGCAGGTGGCGATGATCGCCATGTCGTCTTGCTTGGTGACTTGAGTGCTTCCTCCTCTAATCGAGCAGAAGCGGCTGCGTTTGAGGTAGCTTTGGAGGGGCGTTGAGTTCATACTCTTCGGCTGCAAGGACTTGAGTCCATCTATCTTCCAGTGGTCTTAGTCAGCTCTAAGTACATTGGCACTTTCTTGAGGCTGCTTACGGTGGCCCATCTGACCGCATTTGAAACGCTCCTGTTAGGCCGGAATCCTCGAGCACGACAATGATCGTAATACGTAAATGGGGGCTTGCCTCATCTTGAGGAGGGGCGCATAACTATAATCCTCGACCTCTCTTTACTGCCACCTAGCGATGGGGCTTCTCTCCTCTCTCTCCTGCGCTGAGTTACAACTTTGGAGGGGTTGTCTTCAACAGCTTCCCAGGTGTTATTCTCTCCGATGCCGGAATCACCATTTCTCTATAAGCGGGATTTAGGCGGCGCCCGGCCAGCGTCGAATGCTTGATTTGCTTCTTGGAGGGGTCATCCTCCGTTGATCCATCGTCGTTCCCATCTTTTGGGATATCCACCATGTATTATGTGTAATGCATTATGACGAGGGGCCTTCAATGCCACATGGTATTGAGTCTTGGTGCGTCTCCAGCGTAAATCATCCATGCCGTCCCGATGTCTTGGTCAGTCAAGCATGCCGGTTTAATCACCGACATTGGTGCTTTCAAAGTGGGTGGTAGGTGAAGCGTTGAATTTCTTCGATAATCCGCATCCCAACTTTCAGTCGTAGTCCGGCGAGGGCTGTTCGTAGTCTACTTTGTGGATCCTACCCCAGAATCCACTGAAGCAGATCGAAAGCTCGCCCCAGCCATCGGGTCAGATTTGGAAAGCTTGAATTATCAAGCCGATATCCGCGGAGACTTGATCTTCAGCAGATTCGAGCCGACCGATAGCAGCCCGCCTTGTCTCGATGGGCATGATCTAGCTACTGCCGCGAGCAAGTGCCTTGGAGAACGCACTAGTGTCCGCTCGAACATTGATCCGGAGCGGATTCGCCTGATCGAGGATGGTTGGTTGAACACCACCTCGAGGATGAAATCTCTCATGGCGATTAAGCCGAACACAATCCCTGTCCTCTGCAAGACCATGACTCCCAGTGTGGGACTCCTCTCCGGACTCCGAACCCTCCAGCGCCCACATCAATCGAATCCGATTGGGCGCCGGTCATGGAGTTCACTGCCCGCGGACATCTTTCCTTGCTCGCCCTTTGGCGACATCCTGAATTCACTAAAGTCTCTCTCTTATCCGGAGAGAGCCATGGGCGGGACTACGGTCGGGAAGGTTGGGATCAGACGGCGAAGAAATTCAACGCCACCCACCACCCCTTCGTAGCCTTCCGAAAGCTTAAGCGGCGTGCTGATTTGACTCGAAGACGCCGGTAGGTATGGGCGGCGATGTGAGAGACAACCATGAACCAGCGCCCTATAGGATCTTGGACAACCTCCTCATCCCATGATGTATACATGGTGGATACACCTAAAGGAAATGAAGAGCGAGGAACAGCGGGCGCCTACTGAAGGATAAATCCCTCGAACAGCGGTCAAAAGCAGCAGCGATAATGGCGCCGAACCAAGTCACGCCTCAACAAAGACCCAGCCATAGGCGAGGCGAAACCGGTGGGCTGACGAACATGCTATCGAGCAATCGATCCGAACAAGACAACTTGGATAAACAACCCGTCCCGGCGAAGACAACAGTCAAGACGATCTAACGCGGACAAATTGTTGGAGCAAAATAACCTCCACAAAAAGGCTCCTCGCCCGCTGCGCGTAGCCTGAAAAAAGCGAAGCGGAGAAGCTCAAAACAGCGGAAGATGCACTCGGAATCAGATGGAGCAAAGTATTCAACACCCTTGGTGCATCTGACGGTATACATGGGAACAAAAACTACCCAAAGAAAACTACTGGCCGAATTTGATGAGAGCCGCAAAGAAACCCACAATCAAAAAAATAAGAAGGCCACCGGTCGGGATGGGCGACCCACGGCAAAGAGAAGCGGCAAATGGCGCGCACACAAGCGGCATGATCGCGCAAGTTCACATCAAAGGATGGCCCGATGGAATCCATCTATGGGCGAAAGCAAACTCTTCAAAGCAATGCAACCGCCAAATATCCGAACATCACGGCACACCCAAATCTGAGGCGCACCCCCTATGTTTCACCGATGAGGTCTTTGGATCACGAATTCCCAGGTGAGTTCAAACCCGTAAACATAGAGGCATACGGCGGAACAACAGACCACAGAGTGCGGATTGAGGATTACATCCTCCACATACACATGGCTGGGAGATGATCTCCGCCATAAAATACTACCCTCAAGCTCAAAGGCCCAGCAGGCATTGGCTCAAGAGCCTCACGAAAATACCATTGGAAGTTGGGAAGAGCTCGAGGATGCTTTTGGGCAAATTTTCAAGGGACCTATGTCCGTCCTCCGGATCTGAGCGATCTAAGTCACATAACTCAACAACCCGGGAGAAGTCAGCCCGGAAATTCAGGAACAGGTTCCTCACTAAAAAGAACCAAATAGTCTACTTGTCCGGACGCCGAAGCCTTAGCAGCTTTCAAACACAACGTCCGAAGACGAATGGCTGCATGACACCTCGGCCAAGAGAAGCCAAGAACCATGGCTGCATTAACAAGCCTCATGACCCGCTTTTTGGCGGGAGAGGATAGCTGGCTAGCAAGATCCACGACACCAGCGACCCAAGTACATCCGAAGTCGAGGGGATGGAAATGGGAAACCACAGCGCAACAAGGACCAGGCGGATTAAAGGAGCGGTCCAAGAAGCGCGGCGGTCAACACAGGTTCAAAAGCTCACGGCTGAACAATAAAAACTGCCCTTAAGGACAATAGCGATGAGCTATCCAGCAAACAAAATCTTGGACAAGATATGTCAAATCCACGATACTCCGGGAGGCACAAACCATACCCACAGAAATTGTTGGGTCTTCAAATAGTCCGGCGGACTCAATGCGAACACAAGGGCTCGACACACCAAGTGAAGATGATGGCCAGCACCAGGCGAAACCCGGAAAACAAAGAATTTCCCACAAGAAGTTAAAACAGTAAACTCACTTCGCGTGATAAAGGAAAAAACAGGCGGCACCATTAAAGCGCGCGCACGCCTACTACTAGCGGAGTACCAACCTTTGGTTGTCAAAACCAATCACATTCGACCATCGAGGACTACTCAAAAATATCCAGGAGCAGGATGGACTGCCTTGATATTGGATCCTATAATCGAAGTTCCAATTTACACGTGCTCATGGATGGCGGCGATGACATAAACCTGATATATCGAGGACACAATCCGCAGCATGGGGATGGACCCAACCAAAATTAGCCATAGTAACACCTCCTTTAAAGGGGTAATGCAGGCCCATATGCCCATTATGCGGGCTCCCTACTGCTAGAAGTTGTGTTGGTTCATCAAACAACTTCCGTCATGATTAGTCTTCCATATCGCCCCATTTAAAAGTAGCCATCAAGCACTATTGGGGCCTTGAAGCTTTCGCCTTTAACGCAATACCGCATTATGCATCTCTAACACTTAAAATGCCGGTCCGCGGCATCATCTCATTAAAAGGAGTATTAAGTGTTACTCGAGCATGGAAGAAGCATTGAGACTGCCTTGACAGCCCACACCTATCCGGCTCCGCTAGTCAAAGAACACGAATAGGTCATTCAAACCCCGGACACGGCTAGGCAGTCCGGCGCCTACTGTGACATACCCCCATACAAGGGCTGCATGCATGTAAAACAAGAGACAATAAAGCTCAATTTTATTCACTTCTTGAATCATACTCTGTTTATTTAATATAAAGTACATCTTTTGCGATCCTTTTTCTTTTAAACTAAGTTCCTCTCTTTTGAGGATGAACAACGTGCTACACCCGTCGAGGATCGGCTGCGCGGAGACCAGTAGCTTGAGCGTGCGGTAGGGACCGTTGCAAGATTCTTTTCAGATTAAGACCTGCATAAACCTTTTTTACCGTCTCTTGTTGATATACATCCCCGGTTTCTTACTATAATAGGGAGGAGGCTGGCGTTTGGCATTGGCGCACCAGAATTTTTGCGGCGTGCACGGACACCGGGGCTTAGGGCATTATTCGCCCGTTTTTATAAAGACCGAATACCTTAGGGAGTATTAGGCGTCTCGAGTTAGGCCTTATATGCATCAGCTCGAATCATGTCTTTGGTCAAATGTTGGGTTTGCCCGGCTCCTGTGTTTGCTGCCTTACGTTCCGTTCTATATTCTAACAGCGGCACCGGGAGAACTCTTTGCGATTGTGCCCGGTTAGGGCGAGCACCTCGATGAAAGCGGCTATTTATCATGATATAGCGAGAGACTGGTCAACCACTTTCGATGACTCACAGGAATGTTTAGAATTCCTCGCATTAACGAAGGACGGTTTTCGGTCAGGCACATCGCACCCGATTCGGAGAGTGCGGTGCCCCGAGGCTATAGTAGCCCCCCCTCGATCTCCTATGGCTAAGTGAAAGTGATAAAGCATTATAGTCCGGTTTCCTAGTTTGCTAACCTACCACCTCCTTAATAGGACCAAGGCGTTGGATTAAGTGTGAAAAAGCGCCTTCTTTGCAAACACCCCGCACTTTGTAATGCGTGAGGCTGAAACCAAGGACTGCCATCTTTAGTTATATATACATATACATCAACGGCCGCCGCAGGGGTAGTTTACTACTTGGCGCACAAGTATTAAAGCTCTTATATTATATTGAAACATTGTTTTCACAAATCATACATGTCATTTAAACATAATATCCTTGAGCATTGCGTCTCTATTAAGCAAGCGCCTGCAGGACTTCCTCAAAATAGTGCTCGGCAGTACTAAACTTCGTCCGAATCTTGGGATGCAACATCGGTGGCCTTCATCTACCGGTATGTCTTGACGGGCGAGCCATCACGCTCCCTCAATACTGCTGACCGCTTCATTGCGTCGTCTGATACCGCACCAAGGCTGCTGCACTAAGCCAAAATAACTCTTGGCTTGAGTCCGTCCGGCCACAAATGAGTCATGACATGCTTCATGGCAAATCCGGATAATCGATTTAGCTGGCCCATTCGACCAACGATCGGTCAGCGGAAGAGGATGCTCGAACTATGGAATTGCGACGAATATAGCTCTTCCCATACATGCCCCTTACGGCCTCGGAAGTGCTCAATCGCGTCCGTCGCTTCGCCGCTAAGTCGAGATAAGCATCCTCCGAACTCCCCAACTTGTCCAGCGAGCATACTTCGGATCCGTATATTTCCTCCGCGCGAAAGCGGTTTCTAGCCGCAATAGCGGCACGACTCAGCTCCTCCTTGGCAGCTCTCAAAGCGAGCAGGCATCCTTGGATTCGGCGGCGGCCTTTTCGAGCCCTCTTGCTCCGCGGCGTTCTTTTTCAAGAACCTACGTAGCGATCGTTAGTATTCTTCAACTTTACGGCCATCGGCCATTTCCTCTTCTTCGGCGGTGAGCAGCCCGTTAACTTCTAGCTCTTGGCCGCCCTTAAAGCGGCCGCATTACTATTCGGCTTGCTCTTTACGCTCGGCGAGTTCCGCATGCACTCCTCCACAATAACGCACCATCGCATTAAGCATACAAGTAGTAAGGCATGGGCATCAAGCTCCCTTACGGTGTCGCGTAGAAATCGCATACCTTGTATTTCGTCAAACCGTTTATTGACCAGTAGCGATGTCGCATCAGCCTCGTCAAGTTGCCGCTTTAGTTAGTCACATTCATCGGTCCGGCTGTGCCGGACGCCCGCCCACCTATTTAGGGCGGCGATATAATATAGCTGAGATTTTGATCCTCGACGCGCTGTCAATTATGACAACATACGGAGTCTCGAGGCTACTATCTACTGAGGCGCATTCTATATGCGAGAACTTTCAGAAGGTACATCATTTTGCGTACCTCGAACCCGTCGATAGCTTCTTGACTTCATGCAATCCGCTCTCCGCGGATGCAATTCTTTCAATCACCGTACCCATTAGAAGCACGGTGATCCTCACGAGATAACCGCTTTCGCCCGGCAGATCCTTCAGCTCCTCCCGCGCCGCTTTTCACTTGGCGCGGATTGGGGGAACCCTCGCAGACGACACCTTAAGGGTCGTCGCCTCGCGTGGTGAGTGCGACGGGTGGGAGTTTCGCTCTCCATCATCTACCGGAAGAAGATCCCCGAGGCGAGCTCTGCTGAGAAGGGCTGAGATCGAACTACAAAGTACAATTTGGTTATCTTCAGAAATAAATCTGAGGATGTTCCTTACTTACAAAACCCTTCTTTTACTATGGCTCATTTGGAGGCTGATCCCTTGGGAAAGCAGTCGGCTGGGGTACTTCCAGCGCGGACTCTCTAGCAATTTCTTTCCCTCTTGAGGCCTTGACCTCGAGATCTTCAGGCGGTCCTCTTCTCTCCTTGGAGGGTGGGACTTTTGATCCCTCCTCCTCAAAAGCCTCCTTCATGGGGCGGTTGCTTCCCGCTCCCCCTCGCCTTCTTTAAAGCGCGTCCTTCAACATCTTGGTCAGCATGGGATCCGGCGTGTTCTGCAGGGAGGGCGGACACCTTATTAACTTTGCCTTGGCTATCCACTCTGTTCAAAAATAGGCTCCTTTAAAGGGCATGTATATGATAAATGAATGAACAGCACAGCTGGTTATGGGACTACTTACTTGAGTATTTGGGCGATTGCAGCTTAGTCCTGCATCCTCGGTCAGTCCGGACACTTCTCTTGTGATCCGAAGAACAGTTTATACATCTCCACAGGCGTCGTACCCATAAAATTTTGGAGGCTCGTGGTCCCTCAATTAAATTCCCACAGACGGAGGCGGCGTTTGCAGGCGAAGGCGCGAATCAACATAACCTGCGCCACTGCAACCAGATTGATCTCTCTCTCTTTCTTGGAGGTCTCGAATCGGCCACCTGCAACAAAGGCGATCCTTGGGCGGCCCCAGTCGAGCCTTGTTGACCCATGGCGCCCGGCTGTGGTGGACTGGCGGGGCGGGCGCCACCCATTTGGTGCCCCTAGGGCAGTGATATAAAACCACTCCGTTGCCACAAACCAAGCTCCTCTTGAAAAGAGCCCTCGGACCCGGAGACATCAGACACATTTGCTTATGACCGCCCCTCCGCTCTCCTTGCTGCCCCTCGATCATCTTTGGCTCCACCTTGAAGGTCTTGAGCCACAATCCAAAGTGAGGGTAATATGGAGGAAGGCCTCACATCGACAATGAATGGCGAGATATGGAGGATGGACTCCAGTTCAAGTCATGGAAATCCAGCCCATAATAAAACATGAGCCCCGCACAAAGGATCCGTCGGAAGCCTAAACCCAAGAAGGAAGTGAGAACCACGAACACCACGCTCTCGCCGGGCTCGGGAGTGGGAATGACCTGCCTTACAGGCGAGGCAGCCTATCGAAATATCGCGGTTAGATACAGCGTCTCATAACTTTAGCACATCTTCTTCGTGATGGAAGAAGACATCCATCGACCGTGCTGGTCGGGCGGACATCGTTCAAGGTCGAAGCGCCTAAATCTAAAGCTTTGGGTGTTAGAACTTCGAAGCACGGGCGAACTTCGATGGAGGTGTAAAAAGAAGGGCCTTGGTCTCATTATAAAGAGGTTGAATACCAGAGCCCTCCCGTGGTCGATTAGGACTGCGCCTTTGACCGATAGAGGCGTGCCAGCGAACGCGTTTGGGTTACCGTCCGTATTGATGGGAATCCGGGATAAGAAGCGCGATCTATGCTTTGATAAAGGCGTGCCAAGGAACCGCCTCGCTAAGCAGCGCTAAGGTGGAACAGTAAAAATGATTCATATAAAGGCTTTACGTGGTGTGATGTCACGCCCGGAATCGTCGGCGAGATCTGTGCGAAAGTTATTCCATCTCTCGGTAGTATGTGGAACTTGTTTTGCAAGCGGACACTATCCTGGTGTTCAAAACCTTCTATAAATATTGGAGGAGGAACCAGCGTTGCAATGCGAAGACAATATGCGCCGGACTTCGTCGTCATTGAAGCCTGAGTTAGGGAGACTCTTGAGGAGTCTGGACTAGGGGTATCCGGATAGCGAACTATCATCGGCGGACTCAAGACTATGAAGATACAAGATTGAGACTTCGTTCCATGTGGGATGGGACTTTCCTTGGCGTGGAAGGCAAGCTTGGCGTCTGGATATGTAGATCTCCTACTTGTAACCGACTCTGTAACCCTACCTATCCGGTGTCTATATAAGCGGGAGTTTTAGTCCGTGGGGCGGACAACAATCATACCATAGGCTAGCTTCTAGGGTTTAGCCTCCTTGATCTCGTGGTAGATCTACTCTTGTACTACCCATATCATCAATATTAATCAAGCGGGGTAAGTATTACCTCCATCGAGAGGGCGAACACAGGTAAAACTGTCGTGTCCCTTGTCTCCTGTTACCATCCGCCTGAGGCATACAGTTCGGGACCCCCTACCGAGAATCGCGGTTTGACACCGATAGTACCCTTGCCCGGTGCCGCATAGAAATCAGCCCTCCTGCGACTGTAAGTAAAAAGGTACTTAATAGTAAAAATATCCCTTTACCTCACGAGGACAATAACTTGAAACATACATCTTGTAGTTCGGATTGTAGCCCTTCTCGACAGAGTTCATCTTGAGATCTTCTTCGAGATGATCGAGAACAAACACCTCCCAAGCCACCCGCCTCATGAGGCGGGTGGCGCTAATGTCATCGCGAAGGTTTCTCGGATCCGCCCAAAGCGGAGGGTCATCCTTGGCCACCGAAGTCCTCATTATTGACTCTGAGGAAATGTGAAAGAGTCGGAAGCTGTCGGTGTGGTCAGGTCGCCTTTGAAGGATCTTCGGAGCAAGCGGCTATCTCGAAGCGCGTAAATGCGCTAATGGATGCGGTGATTGGAAGATTTCATCCGTCGGCGGGTTGCATGAAGCTTTTATGAGTATGTGAAGAGCTTTGAGGTCCGTGAAATAGTGTATGTTTTCACGATATCGCTGCGTTAGGTGTGCCCTCTCCGAATAGTAGCCACAGGACTGCAGTTTGCCGTCGAGAACAGCGGCAAATAGAGGATCATAGTCGGTAATAATCAGGCCACCTTCATGTGCAAGTGGCTGAAGGTCGATGGCTTGCGGTGGTGAGTTCTTGAGCTGGGCGGCAACTTGATGCGGCGAGATACGACGCCGTGCTTGTCAACAAAAGCGGCTCGGCGAGGACAGGGTATGTGATTTCTCGGTGATCAACACATAGTAAAGAGGAGCATGATGCTAGTATCTTTAATATGTTTGCATTGCTGAGGGCAGGGCAGCCATGGTGGAGACCTTTGGGTGGAACTTGCGAGCCAAGGAACAAGCCGGGGAGTAGTGATCACGGCCGCTCTAAAAGCGGTCGAAGAGCTGAGAAGCGGAACAGGCTGCGCATTGTGAAAACAAGGAAAAAATGGCCAAGATGGCGTTGAGTTGAAAGAAGCCACCACGAGCGTTACGAGCTTCTTGAAAAAGAAAGCAGAAAGAAGGCGAGACTGGAGAAGGCCATGGTAGCAACCAAGGAAGCCGGCTCTAAAATCGGAATGGCGAAGGAGCAACTGCGTCAAGCTGGAGATATATCAGCGGTAGAGGCCCTTTTTGTTGTGAGCGAAGTTCGGAGATCGAGTATGCCCCTCTTGATCAACTATGGAGTTTGAAGGCGCGTCGTGGATTTGGCAGACGGTGTTCTTGATCTGGCGAGTACTTCAAGGATAAAAAAAGATATTGTGAGTGGAAAGGTTATTGCAGTCACGATTCGATGGTCGGTGCATCGCTTCTTTGTTGAATGGCGAATGGCGAGGTGGGCGGAGCTCCATAGGTTGTCCGGGCTTGCCATGAGGTCTGTTGTGGATCATCTGTGTAGGAAGGGCCAAGGCGAATAGTTATTTTAGTTTAATGCAGCAGTTCCTTGGTGCTATACCGCTTTTATCGGCCTTTATGAAGAGGTAGGCGTGCATAGAGGAGTCTTGTGGATGGCACTTGCCGATGGTACTTGCCGTGTCAAGACATCTTTGGCGGAGATGGAGGCTCTAGCTATTGCAACGAGTCGGCCGTGGGCAAAGTATCTGCCGAAACACTACTTTGAAGAAGTCCTTGAAGGCGCTTCGTTCAATAGAGGCTTAGTGCTCGAGAATATTATGTTCTAGTGACATGTATTCCCATTGTAAAAGAAAATGTTTCAATGAATTATAAAGGTTGTGTTTATACTTTTGCTGGAGGTATTATGATGCCTCTGCTGCGGCCGTTTATGTATATATGTATATAACACGAAAGTTTGCGATCGTCGGCTTACCACACATAGAATGCGGGGTGTTACCAAGCAGCACATTCACACTTGATCCAACGTCTTGGTCCACTAAGGAGGTGGTAGCGCGGCGAACAAGGCAGTCAGACTATATTGCTTTAATACCTTCACTTAGCCATAGGAGTTTGACTATGGGACTACTATATAGCCCTGGTACCTCGGCGCTTTCGTCGAATACAGGCGGCGTGCGTACATGACCGGGAAAGCGACCCTTACGTTAATGCGGAGGAATCTCTAAGATTCCGCTAAGTCATCAGTGGTTGACGGTCTCGCGCTTTATCATGATAGTCAGTTTTGGCTTTCTCTCTTGAGGTGCTCATCCGGATGAACCAGGGCACAATCGCTTGTAGTTCTCCGGTGCCACCTTAGCCCGATAAGCGGAATGTAAGGTAGCAAAACACGGGGCGAACCGACCCAACACTTGACGAAGACATGATTGGACTGATGCATATAAGGCCAGGCTTCATGACGTTGAACACTCCCTAAGGTATTCGGTCTTTATAACATATGTGGGGCTGAGCAGTGCCTTGATAATGAACCTCGAGTGTCGGTATGTGCAATGCTTTACGGCGTGCGAAATGCCAATAACGTCATCATCCTTCTCGGATATACTAAGTATCCGGAGGATGTGAACAACGAGGAAACAGATAAAAAAGGTTTCTGCGAGGGTCTTAATCTAAAAAGAAACCTTTGGCGGGTCCTGCTGCATCTCGCCTATATCTCCATCGTATGTAGTATCACAGGAATGGTGTGGCGCAATTGTCATCTGTAAAGAGAAGAACTTAGGTGAAAGTTATGCGTGCCAAAAAATTGGTTGTTCTCAATAAACCATTAAAATTCAAGATAAGTCAAGTTGAGCTGAACTAGCCACGATTACCTTGGGAAGCCCTGGTTGCCGTCTGTATGGGTATAACCAGCAAACCATTCTCGGGTTTTATCTAAGCTGTTATATAGCTAATGTCATGGGACTCGTCTAGCCGTGTTCACGGTCTTGACGACCTATCCTTTATTCTGGTTGGAGGGGCCATTTAGTGTTTGGCTGTTAAAGCCGTCGCACATTCCTCAAGCTTGAGGAGCGTTCAGCGTTTCCGCTAATGGTGATGATGCCACATGGACCTGGCATCTTAAGCGAGAGAAGCGCGTCTTGATCTTGCATTAAAAGCGAGCAAAAACAGCTCTTACGAGTAGTGCTTGATAGCCGCCGGAATGGAGGCGATGTCGAAGGTTAACTTTTAAACCCGGAAGTTGTCGGAGAACCGAATACAACCTCTAGTAATAGAGAGCCGGTCATGCGCGACCTCTGAGCCTAATATTACTCCTTGAAGGTAGTATTCTGTGGCTGATTTTTGTCGGGTCTATCCCCATTTACATGGATTGTGTCACGATATATTAGATTAAGACTACTGCCGTCCATAAGGACTCGTGTGAGATGGTATCCATTTATTATTGGGTCTAACACCAAGGCAGCCAATCGCCGATGTCGGATGCTTGTTGGGTGATCCCTGCGATCAAAAGTGATCGGGCGAGGAGAACGGGAGTTTAACTTAAGGGTGAGTGGGCTCTCTGGTAGCGTGTGTCTCGGAGTGCATGTTTGCTTCTTCGTCTTCGTCACATGGATCATGTTCTGTTTTAACCTCTGGTGAGAATTTTACATCCCCGGTGCTTTTACGGCGAGGCTCGTCCTCGTCTTCACATGATCTCCATCCCCTTGTGTTTGGCGTTTAGCTTACCGGCTTGCTTGAAGACCCGGCATTCTCTATGGGTGTGATTTGCAGGTTTATCGAAGTGCCGTGAATCGACATAGTTTGTCTAGAATCTTGTTTAGGCTGGACGGTCCATCTCTGCTGCCTTTGAAAGGCTTTTTCCGTTGACCTGGTCGAGAGCCCTGAATGAATCATTTACCGCCATATTATATGGGCTGTCTTACGTATTTTGGCCTTGCTTTTCTTTGCGTCATGGTTTTCCGTTGCCATCCACGACTTGGATGTGCTTGGGTCGCTGGTGCTCTTGCGGGCTAACTAGCTATCTTCGCTGTAAAGCGGGTCATGAGGCTGTCGGGGCTGCCATTGTTCTCGGTTTGTCTTGGCGAGGTGTCAGCGAGCCATTCATCTCGAGCGTTGTGCTTGAAAGCTGCGAAGGCTTGGCGTCAGGCGTAGCGATTTGGTTCTTCTTAGTAAGAACATGTTCCAAATCTTTGGGCTGACTCTCGAATTGATGAATTATATGACTTAAATCATACGCATCCGGATGGAGGCTTTTCGGCCAGATCTTTGAGTTGGTCCTTTAAGCTTGAGGGGCAAGTATTTGATGACATGGAGATTGTCTCTGCGGGCCGTATGGGTATGGAGGATAAAGTCCTCAATCCGGACCCAGGGTTCTATAGTGTTTAAATGCGCCTCTATGTTCCTTGTTTGAATCATACGGAAATTCATGGTCCGGCACCTCATCGGTGAAACATAGGGGTGTCGTCGCTTATGTTGGATGTATCATGGCGTTTGGATGGTTGTAGTATTCGGTTTTGATTTTTGTCTTTGGGCGTGCTTCCTAGATCCATAGATGGATCGGCGCGGACTTGATGCAAATCGTCATGTGTAGGCGTGTCTTGACTTATGTGTGGCCTTGTTAGCCGCTCTATCACGGCCACCGGTGGTTAATCCGGCGGTTGGCCATTTTATTTTCGGTGTGTGGGCTCTAAGGCCTCATCGTCGTCAGAATTAGACAGCTTGCGCTTTGGATAGCTCTTTGTGTGGTAACTACCACCATACTTTTCTTCATTATCGAGCACTTTGTTCCATCTATTGTTGGCGTATTCTGCGGCTTTAAGCCTTTATAGCTTCTTGAGACTCCTCGCGGTGGCAATAAGCCTTCTGCGGAGGTTCTCTTATTCAAGTGCCTTTCGAATGATGTGTGCATCTTAAGTCGGACTATTTTCCTCTCGGGAGGGAGGTTGATGAACTTTATCCTCGGCGTCGCCGTGTTGGACAAGCGGATCCGTGCTATATTCACCGTTTGTTGGTTCATCATGTTACGCGGCTGGGTCAATGTGGTCGTCGTTTCCTCTGGAGTCGGCGGGGTGTTATTTTCTCTTTTGCTGTTATCGTTGTTTTGCGGCGTGATTTGGGCTGGCGCCTCGCTGGCCTTTGTTTGCTTCTCGATGGAGCTGTTCTTATTTGCTTCCTTCCGTTTCCTCATCATTGTTTTCTTTGGGTGTATCCACCATGTATATGTCATGTGATGAAGTGGTTGTCGGTGCTCTGTGGGTGATGGTTCATGTTCTTCTCTGCGCATGTCGTCCATGCCGTCGATGTCTTGAATCGAAATCGAGCATGTAAACAAATCTTGACGGTGGCTACTAAGTGGGTGGTGGGTGGGCGCGAATTTCTTCGTCGTCGCGCATCCCATTCTAGCCGGACATAGATTAAGCCAAGGTTCTCGACAGGAGAGAGACCTTAATAATTCAGCACATCATGAAGGCGAGTCTTGAAAGATATCTGAGGTAAACTCCATGATCGGCTGTCAATTCAGAGCCAAACGCAGTGCGCGGTGGCTCATGCAATGGCGGAGGCGAATCGATGGTTACGACCACGGCTCTAAAGGGGTGAAGTCGGTGTCCGGCTCTATCGCCAATGAGTCACGGCCTCCATCGCGAGGTCTACCCAACGATCCTCGGATGGCGCAATTTGCTCAGTTGAGGGCGGAGTAGTTGCGAGTGTGATCTCCGAACATAGTCAACGGCGAGCTAAATCATGCTAAATCGTGATGCGTCTGGCGCTTGCACGACATGGGCTCGAATCCGTCGAAGATCAAATCTTAGCGGATGTCGGCGATGTAGTTCAAGTTTCGAACCTGACCTTGTGGCGGGCGTAGCTCTCGATGCTGCTCCGGATGGCCAGCGAGTTAGCCAGGTGGCTTCGCCCGAATATGAAGATACTGCTCGGGGAGGAAAACCTCACCTGGACCGCGCCGTTACCGATGATCGAAGGAGATATCGAGCCTTATGGTGATGGCGATTGGAACTCTCAATGAAAGCACCAATGTCGGTGTCAAAATCGGTGGATCTCGGGTAGGGGTCCCGAGCGTCGTCTAAGGTGGATGGTAGCGGAGGCGGACACAATGTTTACCCGGTTGAGGGTTGATCGTCCATTTGCATCATGCTTTTATATCGATATTTATTGCATTATGGGCTGTTATTACCGTTATGTCACAACACTTATGCCTATTCTCTCTTATTTTACAAGTTTTACATAAGGAGGAGAATCTTGGCATTTGGAATTACAGGCTAGAAAAGGAGTAAATATTAGAGACCTATTACCTTGCGGCTCAAAAGTCCAAAACTCCACGAAAGTCATTTTGGGAAATAATAAAAATATCCAGCGGAAGAAGTTCACGGAGGGCCCCACCTAGCCACGAGGGTGGGGCCATCCTACCCCACAGGCGCGCCCTACCTCGTGGGCCCCTGGTAGCCCTCGATGCCATCTTACCTATATGAGGTCTTTAAATCGAGAAAATAATACTCCCTCAGGTCAGGAAATACTTGTCATCAAAATGAATAAAGAGAATGTATCTAGATGTATATTAGTTCTATATACATTCTTTTCTATCCATTTGATGACAACTATTCAGACGGAAAATAATCTTTAACTTCTTCGGAATGAAACTTCTACATACGAGGATGAACATTGAAATGGAACCATATAGGGCTCAGCGGGCTGTTACAGCGGGGACACTTCCCTCAGGGAGGGAAATCATCGTCATCGTCATCACCAACGCTCCTCTCATCGGGAGAGGCAATCTCCATCAACATCTTCACGGCACCATCTCCTCTCAAAACCCTAGTTCATCTCTTGTATCCAATTCTTGTCTCCAAGTCAAGAGATTGGTACTAGTAAGTTACTAGTAGTGTTGATTACTCCTTGTAGTTGATGCTAGTTCGTTTATTTGGTGGAAGATCATATGTTGAGATCCTTTATGCATATTAATACCCCTCGATTATGAACATGTATATGCTTTGTGAGTAATTACGTTTGTTCACGAGGACATGGGAGAATCTTGCTATTAGTAGTCATGTGAATTTGGTATTAGATTCGATATTTTGATGAGATGTATGTTGTCTAGCCTCTAGTGGTGTTATGTGAACATCGACTACTTAACACTTCACCATTATTTGGGCCTAGAGGAAGGCATTGGGAAGTAATAAGTAGATGATGGGTTGCTAGAGTGACGAGCTTAAACCCTAGTTTATGTGTTGCCGTGAGGGGCTGATTTGGATCCACATGTTTCATGCTATGGTTAGGTTTACCTTAATACTTTTGTTGTAATTGCGGATGCTTGCAATAGAGGTAAATCATAAGTGGGATGCTTGTTCAAAGTAAGAACACACCCAAGCACCATCCACCCACATATCAAATTATCAAAGTACGAAACCTTGAATCATATAGCGTGATGAAAACTAACAGCGATATTCCCATGTGTCCTCGGGGGCGCTTTTTCATATATAAGAGTTTGTCGAGCTTGTCCTTTGCTACAAAAAGTTGAGCCACCTTGCTACTTACTTTACTTTTTGTTACTTATGCGCTCTTTACAAATTATCCTATCACAAAAGTATCATTACCACTTATTTGAGTGCTTACGAGAATACCTTGCTGGCGCTTATCATTTCATACGCTCCTCGTTGGGTTCGACACTCTTACTTATCGAAAGGACTCGATAGATCCCCTATACTTGTGGGTCATGAGGGCCCTCTCGGGGGAGGTAATACCCTACTTCCTGCTTGATTGATCTTGATGATATGAGTATTACAAGAGTTGATCTACCGAGGAGATCGAAGAAGCTAAACCTAGAAGCTAGCCTATGGTATGATTGTTCTTGTCCTCGGACTAAACCCTCAGTTTATATAGACAGGGAGGGGCTAGATTTACAGTCGGTTACAAGGGAGAGATCTACATATCAGTATTGCTAAACTTGCCTTCCGCCAAGGAGAGTCCCATCGGACCGGGGCCAAGTCTTCAATCTTGTATCTTCATAGTCCATGATCGGGCCAAAGGATATAGTCAGGTTTCAGTACCCCTCCTCTCGTCATATCACGTTTGCTGTGTCTTGCTCACCTCCCGATGGTAGCCGCTCACAAATGCTCCTGCTTGTTGAAGATGCCGAGACAAATCACTCACTGAACCTAATGAAATAGCGAGAGAAATTTTTTATGGCGGCACAAAATGTAGCACAAATCAAGTAGAAGAAGAGATGGAGAACACGGTAACTTTTAAGCGAATATCGAGTTCGATACAATATTTGAGCGCTAAAACATATATATATATATATATATATATATATATATATATATATATATATATATATATATATATATATATCTGGTCTATCAATAATAAATAGAATTAGCATTATTTGGATCGCAGGGCCTATAGGGGCGATCATACATTCCGAGATCGTAACAGGGAACAAACCAGCCCACCCTACACCTCCCGAACGGCCCATTAGCTAACACATGACCTTCTCCTCCCCACCTCGACCAAACCACCCGCCGCCGCGACTGGACTAGATCCCGCCGCCACTGCCGGCCTCCTTCCGGCCACCGCGGCCAGCCTCCCTCCCCCGCCGCGCCCGGCCTCCCTCCCCCACTGCTGGGGCCAGCCTCCTCCCGCCATGGCGCCCAGCCTCCCTCCCTCCGGCCGCCCTGCCCGGCCTCATCTGGTCGCCAAGCTCAGCCTCCCACGAACCTTCACCGGATCCGCCGCAGCTGCCCTCCCTGGAACCCCGCCGAGTGCCAACTCTCCTGCTGCTGACGCACCTGCTCCTTCATCGCCGACCCACCTCCACCCCAACTGCCGCTCAGGCGCCTCCATCCCCAATCTCCTCCAGGGCCGCCTCCTTCCCCAACCGCCGCCAGGGCGCATCCTCCCCAGCCTCCGCCTTCCTCCTCCCCGTGTTGTCGTCGGGCCCTGGATCCCACGCGCTGTCGCGGCCTCCCGAGGCCACAACCGTCAGGCCAGTGGTGCAGCACCGGAGTGCCGTCGAGCACAGCAGTAGACTCCCTGGACTCACGTCCACGGCCACGCCACCACCCCCAACATGGGCATGCAGGACTTGGCCGTCCTGACCGCAGCCGTCGCCCCATTCCTACCTCAGCCGAACACAACGGCTGGCCCAGCCCACCATGCCTCTCCTCTTGTCGCGGCAGGCTCCGGCGCGCTGTAGTTCATGATGCCCTGATCAGGGCACTCAAGAGCTATCTCCATGGAGGGATTGCAGCGGCACACCACGAGGTATGAGTAGCAGCGACCTACAATTTTACTCTTCACCGCTTCCTCAGCTGAACTGCATTCCTGTTGTAGTTAGCAGCAGGTCCGTTTACAGAATATGCAACAGGAAATGAGTTCTCTCTACTTGTTTCTGTGAGAAAGATGCTCGTGTGCTTGCTAGCGAGCTTGGACTTACCGTGTAGGCAGAACAAATCAGGTGTGAGTGAGAGGAATGATAAGATGTCATTGGGATGGGATGGATGATGGCTACTGGTGCATTCTGGTTACCAGTTAGAATTTAGCAGCAGCCTGCAATTTTGCTCTTCATAACTTCCTCTCCTCGAACTGCATTCTCATTACAATTATCAGATACCCATTTACGGACTATGCAACATGAAAAATGAAACAACAAAAATATATGCATTTTCTGTCGAATGTCCACACCATGCTTCTGTTTTTTGGATGGTTAACGTGCAGTGTGCTAGCTGCATGTATGTGTGCTCGACCCATTTCATATCGAGCAATTTGTTTTGTCTTGCAGATACCGGTGAGGCAGAAGGTGCCGGTGGGGATCTCGGCCGTGCAGAAGCAAGGAGGAAGCAACAAACAAATAGCCACGAGATCAATCTGACAAAACTGTGGAATAGGAGTTCAACATTTTTGTGGTTTTCAGTTCAGTTTCTACTTGCGTGCGAGATCTCTTGAATGAAGATGCTAATTGTGAGGATAAATTGGTTCTATTTGGTCTGTCAAACAAAAACAGGCCACATATACACTTACTTGTCTGCGTTGGTTGGTTCTTCCACCTCCATGCAGTTTGTTGTTTTCCCCACCCCTTATATATGTGTGCATGGTTCCAAGTTTTCCCCAATTGTATTTCTCATAAGCTTTTGTTTTGGAAACCGTGTGCATGTGAACGTGAGAAAAAGTATGTACAAAGAAGTTCATGTATTACTTTGAGGAAGGTTCGTGTATTACTAAGTGTGTGCACAAACAATTTCTCTCTCCACATATGTGTGTATGACTGTATATTTGTTTGTGTGTGTATTCTTATGGATGTAGCTTTAGCTTTGACCAAATGACCAAGGTTTCACCAGCAAGGGAAACAACATACGTGCTTCACATTGCTATCTCTCCCATTATTCAGTTAGTTAAATTGTGTTGTCTAGTTGTAGTTCTATACTATTTTTCTGAAGTTCAATAGTGTCAGAGTGGGCAAAAAAGTGGGGTTTTGATATGTTGGTTTCAGTTTCAGAGATGCTTCAGGAAAAAAATGCAAAACAAAAAAGGAGCATGAGTCGCATGCCTCAAGGCCTCTCTCCACTTCGTGGCTTCTTGTTGTCAAAGCACAAGTTGATGTTGCTACTACTACAACTAGTGGACTGTTGCTACTCACTATGACGGGCAGCTGCTTGTACGCACTTTTGATTTAGATGCTCTTTAGGTGTTCATTGTAATGCCTACAATAACATAACATTTCTCTCTGTTATTTTATGTTGGTAAATAAAAAAACGAAAAAGATATCTTCTTGAGAGCACCAATTGCCCCAAAAATGTATATCCACATCGGACTCCTATTTGAAAAACAACCGACATAGTTCTAAACACTTTCTCCCATCAAATTGCCACCCCTCCCGTGTCACTGCACCATCATAAACCCTATCGATCCACACCGGCGTGGCCTCCTCCATTGGCGGATCGGCATGTGCCTCTTTAGCAACATTACGCAGCGATGGCGTGCACAGCCACCTTACCGTCTCCTTGGCGTTGTCGGTGATGCGAGGATTCCCTCCTCCCACCTGCGGTGAAATGCCCGTGACGGCGGATGATGATCTCCGGATGTAAATCGATGTAGCAATCCCCAACACCCTTATGCGGTATTTGTTCGCATGGCGGTTCCGACCTTTCGATGGTGCGATTGCCGCTGCGGAAGAGCTTCCCGACCGTCTATCCATTGCACATTGACCAACTCGCTAAATACAACCAAGTTTTGTGTGTTGCGGAATTGAAGTTCGATAAGAACATTGGATGAAAAGTTCGGACCGTTTGTGCACAAGAACTTGGAAAAATGTTGTCTTGAGATAGTGTTGGCCTTCTTGAATAAATTTATAGAAAAGAAAGGTCACATAAATTTAAACATGCAAGGTAAATTTCACAAAAATATTAAGAAAATAAAACCGGAAGTCCATATTAAAAAGATAGAAAGTTCGATGATTGTAGAAAACTCAGATTTTTCTCGTTATTAAAGAATGGAAACAAGAAGTTCAAAATAAAATAACAAGAAGTTCAACTTTTAAAAATAGGCGCTTCAAAATTTCATAAAAAGATTAAGAAAATAAAACCGGGAAGTCCATATTAAAAGATGGAAGTTCAATGATTGTAGAAAACTCAGATTTTCCTCGTTATTAAAGAATGGAAACAAAAGTTCAAAAATAAAATAAATAGAAAATTCGACTTTTAAAAATAGGCGCTTCAAATTTCATCAAAAAGGATTGAGAAATTCAGATTAAAATTCATAACAAAAAATTAGATATTTTCACGTAGCAAGAGAGAAGTTCGGTAGATAATTGCCGAAGTTCACCTACTACGGTGTGACAAAATTATCCCAAGAACTTCAACTACTTCACGAAGTGCAAAAATAGGGCGTCAAAAACAACCGTCAAAATTAGAGTGAAGTTCAAGCGAACAAGCCCGAAGTTCAACTACTTCACATGATGCATTTCCATTCACGATGAAGGCAGAAATCATGATCTCGTCGTTTTCTAATTTACTTCAAAGCGGTAGGAATATCATTTGTGTAAGTTCAAGTCCTCGGTGGGAGAAAGTTAAAAAATATTGTGAGAGGTTTGTACAAAAAGAATATCATTTGTGTAACAGCGGCGAAATGGATGACAAAATTACAAACAAAAATCGTCATAAGTTCAACGTTAAAACAGCGAGGAACTTCAACTACTATCTTGAATGAATTTCGGATGAAAAACTTTTAAAATAAATCGCGAGTATGAAAAAATGTTCAACACGGGAAAGTTGTGTGTTTATGACTTTCCATCGGTATATCACTGCTCAATTCCGGTGAGTGGATGGAAACTCTGACGATGGATGAAGAGCTCTGAGCAAGAAAAATCACGTGAAAAGCAGTGAAGTTCGGTTGCGCGCAAGAAGTTCAAGTTCTTCACGCGATGCATTTTGAAAAAATACATGTTTAGCGATAAAGGCAGAATGAATGATCTGCCGTTTTGAAATTACATGAAAATGGCTAGGAATCGAGACAAAACCATCAACATGAAAAAGTTTCGCATTTTCGTAGCTTTTCGGCGGTATATTATTTGTCAATTCCGATAAAGTTTGTAGAAATTACGGCAAAATACATCTTAATCCATTTTAAAATCGACTTAAAACAGTATGAAATTGAGAAAACAATATATATAAAAAGTTTCACATTTCCTCATGCTTTCCAATGCCGTATCATTTGTTTGCATTCGAATGTGGGTTAAAAACTTAGCTTGAAAATACAAACTTCGGTAGGACTTGGACCATTTTCTAAATTACTCTTAAACCATTCAAACTTGAAAAATACTTTCAAGATGAAAGAGTAGTGCATTTTCATAAGCTTTCCAACGCCATATCATATGCCTCCATTGGATTAGCGGTTTAGAAATGACATCGAAAAACAAACCCAATTTGGTGGTCTACGAAATTTTCACGTTTTCAAATTACTCTTTAACCATAGAATTGGAACAAACTTTTAACATGTGGAAGGGCGGTTTTGCAGCAGCTTTCGCGCCATATAATATATGCTCATTAGATAAGCGGTTTAGAAATGCGATCGAAATTACGATTGAGTTTTTGTGTGAAGAAAAGCGGTTTTCAAAACTGCTCTTAAACAACATTTTGCGAAAAATTTAACTTGGGTCATGATACTCGTGTCCATAGCTTTCCAACGGTATATAGCGAGGCCCTATTTGGGCAATGTTGCGGGAAGTTCAACCTATACGGGGAGTTGGTCGAACCTTTCGAGCGGTAAAATCACAAAAGCGTGAGTTCTTCACAACAAGTGCAAAATCCGCCTATGGCGAGATTCCTATCTAAAGCGAATATTTAGTTGCTAAGCGGTTTAGAAATGCGATCGAAAATCGATCCCGTTTTTGTATGAAGAAAAAGCGATTTTCAAATTCCGATAAAATTCGAGTTAAATGCAGGAGGGAAGTTGGTAGCGTGTACAAACAAAAATCGTCCTGAAGTTCAGCGTGAAAATAGCATGAAGTTCAACTACTACTGTTGAATGAGTTTCGGATGAAAAACTTTCAAAATGTCGTCAGCGGTATGAAAAAATGATCAACACGGGAAAGTTGCATGTTTCTGACGCTTTCCATCGATATATCACCGCTCAATTCCGTGAGTGGGATGGAAACTCTGACGGTGGATGAAGATCTCTGAGCAAAAAATCATGTGAAAAGCAGTGAAATTCAGGTGCAAGGAGATTCGGTTTCTTCACGCGGTGCATTTTCGAAGAATCATTTTGCGGTAGAAGCGAGCGAATGATCTACGCCGTTTTGAATTACTTGAAAAGCGGCTAGGAATCATAGAAAACCATCAACATGGAAAACCATCAACATGGAAAAGTTTCATTTTAGCCATTTCAAAACTGACTTAAAACCGTAAATAATTAGGAGAAACAATACATACCAAAAGTTTAGCATTTGTTCAAGATTTCCAACGCCATATCATTTCTTTGCATTAGGGCATACGGTTAAAAATTTGCTCGAAAATACAAACTCGGTAGGACTTGGACCATTTCTAAATTACTCTTAAACCATTCAAAATCAAAAAAACTTTCAAGATGAAAAAATGGCGCATTTTCATAAAGCTTTCCAACGCCACAGCATATGCCTCCATTGGATTAGCCGTTTAGAAATGACATCGAAAAAAGCAATGAAATTATTAGGTTTACGAAATTTTACGTTTTTCAAATTACTCTTTAACCATAGGAATTAGAAAAAAATTCAACATGTGGAAGGAGCGATTTTGCAGCAGCTTTCCAGCGCCATATTATATGCCTCATTACGATAAGCGGTTTAGAAATGCGATCGAAAATTGATTCACATTTTTTGTGTGAAGAAAAGCGGTTTTAAAACTGCTATTAAACAGCTTATATTTTGCCAAAAAATTAAGTTGGGTCATGATATTAGTGTCCATAGCTTTCCAGCGATATATAGCAAGTCCTATTTGGGCGATATTGCGGGAAGTTCAACCTAGTTCACGAGAGAAGGTCGGTAGCGTTACTCGAGCGATTCAGGTTGTGATCGAATAATATTACGATCCGTGATCAGAATAGTGTTTATATATATATATATATATATATATATATATATATATATATATATATATATATATATATATATATATATATATATATATATATATATATCTTGGGAGCTCGATTTATTTAATTCTTCTTTACAAAAAAGAGTTAGAAAAGTTGTGAGTTATGAAATAATGAAGACTAACTAAGTAACAAACGATTGTAAGAAAGCAAATTGGTGTGCAAGAAACCATTATTTAATCTTATGATCACACTTGGGAGAATGACTCTAAGGATCGTTGGATCACATTCGGGAGAAGCGACTCTAATTTTACCTTGAGGATAGGTCGAGCCATTTGTTGATCGACACTCACGGGATTAATAAGCGACCAAGCAGCCGTGTTTACCTTTCTCATTGGTGGCACCATGGACTGGATTTTGCTGTTCTTTGCTGCCATGCAGCAGAGAAGATCTCTCTCATGCGCTCTTGGTCGGTTATAAAACAATACGATGTGCAGACCGGATGCTCAAAGTAGCGAACAATTTGATAGTGAAAGCAATGCATCAAATAACTTAACCCATGAGCATCTCGCCAAATAAGCATTGTCGATAGAACTTAGACATCAAGTTGAGAAAGGTGGTTCTATAGATCAGAGTTAGGAATACATTCCACGACTCGAAAAACCATTCATAATACACCTTAGGGAAGAAGGGCCATACAAAATTATAGCAAGGCCTTTCTCTGAGAAGACCAATGATAACCGGTAGCGGTACACATAAGTGTGCAATACCCCATTCCTCTCCTCAGCGATCAAATATAGAAAGCTTCGACATGACTTGTTAACAATAAAATAATATTAGAAATCCTCCTCAGGCTGCTCATGAAGAACCAATAGCATTACCAAACCATCATTTATCCCGGAATAACAAAGTGCAACTTACTCTTAACCAGATTAGATCAAGGACCAACAACAAACAATAAAAGATCAAGAACGAGCTTATATGCGATAAAGGTATGGGAGGAGAAATATTTACATAAGACCGCTATAAACCTTTGGAGTATAAATAAGCAACACCTTTACATACAAATAAAAAAGGGTTCAAGGTTAAATGCATAGTGGGCTCAGATTAGCCTTTCCTCAATCATACAACCTACCCACGTCATCTCTTATCACCGAGATCAATCATTCTACGATTGAGAGCTACAGTTATCACTCAACAAGAATGACCATCAAGGACGAACAATAAGTATCACGAGATCAAAAGGGTTCTAGAGACAAGAGGAGGATCCAACTTGATACCAACGGTGTGCGATTGCTCAAAGGCACACTTATTTCAGCCGGCCAATCATCGCCGCCCTAGCAAGAATGGCTTCCGAGCCGTAGAGACACGTGAATTACGCTTGATATGCGAGATATTTCACCACAGACATAACTATTCATTGATCACGGGAGCTTGGGTTCGATCGATGGCGCGATCCTCGACTCCTCGATCCAACAGCGGAAGCGCATCAAGGAAATGCAATGGGCGGCGGATCTTCCCTAATCGTTGTGAGCTCGGTTATCCCGTGGTTCTTATTTACGGATGGTTACCACTCATCGAAATGACCATGCAGGACGAGCCACTAAAATAAAGCGTGATCAAAAGCGGCTCAAAAGCGAGGGGATCAAGTTAATACCCATAGGTGCCTCAATTGCTCAAGAGCTTGCCTATATTAGCCATAACTAATCATCATAGCCCTACTTGGTATAATCGTCTCCAGCGTATCTATAATTTTGATTGCTCCATGCTATATTATCTACTGTTTTGGGCAATATTGGGCTTTATTTTCTTATATTACTTTTCGGACTAACCAATTAACGGGAGCCCAGCCAGATTTGTTATTTTTGCCTATTTGATATTTGAAGAAAGGAATATCAAGCGAGTCAAAATGGAGCGAAATCAAGCTGAGAAGTTATTTTTGGAAGAAAGCTACGGATGGACTTGGACCCCGTCAAGGAAGAAGAAGAAGCCACGAGGGTGAGGGCGCCCACCCCCTAAGCGCTCCCCAGCATCGTGGGGCCCTCGTGGCTCTCTGGCGTGCTTCTTCGCCTATATACTCCACGTGCCCTAAAACTTACAGAACAGAGATTAGATCAGGAGTTCCGCGCGCAAACCTCTTCCACAAAACCAATGGGGACCCTATTAGGCACCTGCCGGGAGGAACCCTCACCAGTGGTCATCTTCATCATCCGGCGCTTTTCATGGCGAGGAGGAGTAGTTCACCCTCGGGGCTGAGGTATGTACCATGTAGCTATGTGTTTGATCTCTCTCTCTCTCTCGTATTCTTGATTTGTACGATCTTGATGTATCATGAGCTTTTCTATTATAGTTGGATCTTATGTTGCTTCTCCCCTCTACTCTCTTGTAATGGATTGAGTTTCCCTTTGAAGTAATCTTATCGGATTGAGTCTTTAAAGATTTGAGAACACTTGATGTATGTCTTGCGTGCGTGTCTGTGGTGACAATGGGATATCCGTGACTCACTTGATGTATGTTTTGGTGATCAACTTGCGGGTTCCGCCATGAACCTATGCATAGGGGTTGGCACGTTTTCGTCGTGATTCTCGGTAGAAACTTTGGGGCACTCTTTGAGGTTCTATGTGTTGGTTGAATAGATGAATCTGAGATTGTGTGATGCATATCGTATAATCATACCCACGGATACTTTAGGTGACATTGGAGTATCTAGGTGACATTAGGGTTTTGGTTGATTTGTGTCTTAAGGTGTTATTCTAGTATGAACTCTAGGGCTGTTTGTGACACTTATAGGAATAATAGCGGATTGATTGGAAAGAATAATTTTGAGGTGGTTTCATACCTACCATAATCTCTTCGTTTGTTCTCCACTATTAGTGACTTTGGAGTGACTCTTTGTTGCATGTTGAGGATAGTTATATGATCCAATTATGTTATTATTGTTGAGAGAACTTGCACTAGCGAAAGTATGAACCCTAGGCCTTGTTTCCTATCATTGCAATACCGTTTGTGCTCACTTTTATCATTAGTTACCTTGCTGTTTTATATTTTCAGATTACAAAACCTATATCTACCATCCATATTGCACTTGTATCACCATCTCTTCGCGAACTAGTGCACCTATACAATTTACCATTGTATTGGGTGTGTTGGGGACACAAGAGATTCTTTGTTATTTAGTTGCAGGGTTGCTTGGAGGGACCATCTTCATCCTACACCTCCACGGATTGATAAACCTTAGGTCATCCACTTGAGGAAATTTGCTACTGCCCTACAAATCTCTGCACTTGGAGGCCCAACAACGTCTTGAAGAAGAAGGTTGCGTAGTAGACATCAAACTCTTTTGAAGGCCATTGCCGGGAGGTGAGTGCTTGAAGGTATATCTTTAGATCTTGCAATCGAATATTTTTGTTTCTTGTTTTAGCACTTGTTTAGTTTATAGAAGAAAACTACCAAAAATGGAACTGAGTTTACCTCATATGCTTCATCTTTTAATATCTTTCGTGAGTATGATGGAAAGGAAAATTGTGCCAAAGTGCTATAAGAAGAATGCATTAAAATGTTTGGCACTAAATCTTTGAATAATGAGCATGATTGCAATGTCGTTAGTATGAATTCCTTGAATATCCATGATGCTAATGATATGCAAAGCCACAAGCTTGGGAAGCTATGTTTGATGAATATGATATTTTTGACCCCCAAGCTTTGATGAGCAAATTTACTATGATGAAAGCATGCCTCCTATCTATGATGATTATTGTGATGACACATATGCTTTAAGAATAATGATAACCATGAAACTTGTCATCTTGATCTTAATTTTCAATCACATGATAGTTATTTTATTGAGTTTGCTCCCACTACTATTCATGAGATGAAATTTGCTTATGTGGAGAATAGTAAAATTTCTATGCAAGTAGATAATGAAAAGAATGATTTAGGTGCTGGTTATATTGTTGAATTCATTCATGATGCTACTGAAAATTATTATGAGGGAGTAATATATGCTTGTAGGAATTGCAATAGTACCAAGTTTCCTCTCTATGTGCTTAAAGTATTGAAGTTATGCTTGTTTTACCTTCATATGCAAGTTGATTCTTGTTCCCATAAGTTGTTTGCTCACAAAATCCCTATGCATAGGAAGTGGTTTAGACTTAAATTTGCTAGTCATATTCATCATGATGCTATTTTTGTGTTTCAATTCTTATCTTTTATGTGAGCATCATTGAAATCATCATGCCTAGCTAGGGGCGTTAAACGATAGCGCTTGTTGGGAGGCAACCCAATTTTATTTTTGTTTCTTGCTTTTTGGTTATGTTTAGGAATAAATAATCCATCTAGCTTCTGTTTAGATGTGGCTTTGTGTTTTAATTAGTGTTTGTGCCAAGTAGAACCTTTGGGAAGACTTGGGTGAAGTCTTTATGATCATGCTGTAAAAAACAGAAACTTTAGCGCTCACGAGATTAGCTAGAACTTTTTACTGGAGAGTGCTATTTAGTTGATTCTTTTTGCAGATGATTACTAGAAACATTACTCAGGTCCACCAATATATTTTAGAATTTTTGGAGTTCCATAAGTATACGTTTGATACAGATTACTACAGACTATTCTGTTTTTGACAGATTCTGTTTTCTATGTGTTGTTTGCTTATTTTGATGACTCTATGGCTAATGAAATAGTTTATAAACCATAGAAGTTGGAATACAGTAGGTTTAACACCAATATAAATAAATAATGAGTTCATTACAGTACAATGAAGTGGTGTTTTGTTTTCTTTATAGCTAAGACTCACGAGATTTTCTGTTAAGTTTTGTGTTGTGAAGTTTTCAAGTTTTGGGTAAAGATTGATGGACTATGGAATAATGAGTGGCAGAGCCTAAGCTTGGGGATGCCCAAGATACCCCAGGTAATATTCAATGATAATCAAGAGCCTAAGCTTGGGGATGCCCGGAAGCATCCCTCTTTAAATCTTTGTTCATCGGTAACTTTACTTGGAGCTATATTTTATTCACCACATGACATGTGTTTTGCTTGAAGCATCATTTTATTTTCTTTAGCTTTGCTTGCTGTTTGAATAAAATACCAAGATCTGAAATTATTAAATGGGAGAGTCTTCACATATTTGCATAATTATTTGACTACTCATTGATCTTCACTTATATCTTCGGAGTAGTTTTGTTATTGCTCTAGTACTTCACTTATATCTTTTAGAGCATGGTGGTAGTTCTATTTTAGAAAATATGAACTCTCATGCTTCACTTATATTATTTTGAGAGTCTTAAATAGCATGGTAATTTGCTTAAATAATCCTAATATGCTAAGCATACAAGATTTGTGAAAATTGTTATGAGTGTGTTGAATACTAAGAAAAGTTTGGTGCTTGATAAATGTTTTGAGATATGGAGGTAGTAATATTAGAGTCATGCTAGTTGAGTAGTTGTGAATTTGAGAAATACTTGTGTTAAAGTTTGTGGTTCCGTAGCATGCGCATATGGTGAACCGTTATGTGATGAAATCGAGACATGATTTATTTATTGATTGTCTTCCTTATGAGTGGCGGTCGGGGACAAGCGATAGTCTTTTCTACCAATCTATCCCCTAGGACATCGCGTAATACTTTTCTTTGTTAACTTGTAGATTTTGCAATAAGTATATGAATTCTTCATGACTAATGTTGAGTCCATGGATTATCGCACTCTCACCTTCCATCATTGCTAGCCTCTCTAATACAGCACTTTTAGCGGTATCATACACCACCATATACCTTCCTCAAAACAGCCACCATACCTACCTATTATGGCATTTCCATAGCCATTCGAGATATATTGCCATGCAACTTTCTACCGTTCCATTTATTATGACATGCTCCATCATTGTCATATTGCTTGCATGATCATGTAGTTGGCATCATATTTGTGGCAAAGCCACCATTCATAATTCTTTCATACATGTCACTCATGAGTCATTGCACATCCGATACACACCGGGGCATTCATATAGAGTCATATTTTGTTCTAAGAATCGAGTTGTAATTTTTGAGTTGTAAGAAAATAAAAGTGTGATGATCATCATTTTTAGAGCATTGTCCCGATGAGGAAAGGATGATGGAGACTATGATTCCCCACAAGTGGGATGAGACTCGGACGAAAAAAAAGGAAAAAAAGAGCCATAAAAAAAGAAAAGGCCCAAATAAAATATTAAAAAATAAAATAAAAAATGAGAGAAAAAGAGAAGGGACAATGCTACTATCCTTTTACCACACTTGTGCTTCAAAGTAGCACCGTGATCTTCATGATAGAGAGTCTCCTATGATATCACTTTCATATACTAGTAGGAATCTTTCATTATAGAACTTGGCTTGTATATTCAATGATGGGCTTCCTTAAAATGCCCTAGGTCTTCGAGAGCAACCGAGTTGGATGCACACCCACTTAGTTTCTTTTGTTGAGCTTTCATATACTTATAGCTCTAATGCATCCGTTGCATGGCAATCCTACTCACTCACATTGATATCTATAGATGGGCATCTCCATAGCCCGTTGATACGCCTAGTTGATGTGAGACTATCTTCTCTTTTTTTTTCTCCACAACCACCATTCTATTCCACATATAGTGATATGTCCATGGCTCACGCTCATGTATTGCGTGAAGATTGAAAAATTTTGAGAACATCAAAAGTATGAAACAATTGTATGGCTTGTCATCGGGGTTGTGCATGATTTAAATATTTTGTGCGGTGAAGATAGAGCATAGCCAAACTATATGATTTTGTAGGGATAGCTTGCTTTGGCCATGTTATTTTGAAGACATAATTTCTTTATTAGTATGCTTGAAGTATTATTATTTTATGTCAATATTAAACTTTTGTCTTGAATCTTTCGGATCTCCATATTCAAACCACAACTAAGAAGAGTTACATTGAAATTATGCCAACTAGCATTCCACATCAAAAATTATCTTTTTATCATTTACCTACTAGAGGGCGAGCATGAATTAAGCTTGGGGATGCTTGATACATCTCCAACGTATCTATAATTTTGATTGCTCCATGCTATATTATCTACTGTTTTGGGCAATATTGGGCTTTATTTTCCACTTTTATATTACTTTTGGGACTAACCTATTAGCTGGGCCCAGCCAGTTTGTTGTTTTTGCCTATTTCGATATTTGAAGAAAATGAATATCAAGCAGTCAGCAGCAGGCAATCAAGCTGGAGAAGATTATTTTTGGAAGAGAAAGCTACGGATGGACTTGGACCCCATGTCAAGGAAGGAACAAGGAAGCCACGAGGGTGAAGCGCGCCCACCCCTAGGCGTGCCCCCCTGCCTCGTGGGGCCCTCATGGCTCCCACGCGTCTTTTGC